>JARQOC010000005.1:21331753-21577717 GCA_033576535.1 Allobates femoralis
CAGGATTGGTGGAATTAAGCTCCCGTCACACACAACGACGCAACAGCGATCCCGACAACGATCCTGTAGTGATCATTAGTGCGTCGTTACCTGGTCGCTGGGGAGCTGTCAAATAGGCAGATCTCCTCAGCGACCAGGGACCAGCGAGCCACCTCCCACATCGCTGGAAGTGCGCGCTGCCTAGATACCCAGTGTTTATCATAGTTACCAGCGTCCTCCCTACTTACAAGCTGCGCTAATGTGGCGCCCTGCATGGTCAGGCATCACAGAGGGGTATTGCACCCGTAGAAGCGGTATAATTATTCCGTGGCAGGTGAATGGAAAAGTCGACATGTAGCTTAAACACTTGCATCCACACAGACACATACCCTCAGCTCTGGGGGCTAATGGGTTAATTTTTAGGAAACGCCGCCCCGATGGTTGGAGCTGTACAGGGTATGGGAAGTGGGGACAAGAGTGAGAAGGGAGAGTCAAGTGAGGAGAACAGGGGAGGAGGAGAGGAGTCGGGAGAAAGGCAGGAAGTCGCCTTCCAGGGAAAGAGCAGCTCTGGGAGCCGAGAAGCCGGTGGAGGCTTATCCAAGAGCAGCTATCCGGGTTCCGGAGCCCGAAGTCTGTGACTCACCGTAGCCGGGTTCTGCACGTCGCAGGCGTTTTCCTCTCCTTGTCATGGAACCGCGCCTGCGGCTGTGGGGCCCGGTGGTCCAGATCAATAGGGACTGGCTGAACAGATAAGGGGTTAAATCTTGTCGTGACGCCAACTGCGGGAATTCCGGTGATTTCATCGGCGCTGCTAGGCCTCCGGGGGATGTAATGCAGCAAGATGGGACGCTCCCCACAGGACGAGCGGTAGTCCCCGGAGCCAGGAGCTGCACAAGATGCTGTGAGGCAGCTCAGTAATACTGCTGTTAGGCTCATGAATCAAACACAGACACATCAAAGTCTTTTGGGTACCTTTACTGGTGGCAACAGGTACACTCGGACCGGGTTAGTGAGGTTGACACTCCTGGAGTTTCACAGCAAGCAGTGTTAGGCTTCCTTTCTCTGTCTTTCTGGTGAGGTCGGGTGGATGTGAAATCCTGCCGGACCGGGTTGTGCTTTCAGTGGAACTTGCTTCACCTGGGTAACTGCACTGAGGGCACTGTTAAAGGGTTAAGCCGGATCAATGCTCTTCCCTGGGCTCTCGTAGGTAGGTGCTTCATGTGAACACGGAGCTAAACTCCCTATTGGAAGTGCTGGTTCTGTGTGGTGGCTGGATAGCTCTCACAGCTCGGTTCCAGTAACCGGTTGGTGAGGGAGAGAGTTAGGATAACTCTTGTGTCCCTGAGAGGTGCTTTCTCCTTTCCTCTGACCCCAGTTGCAAGGGTTCCTCACTTGCTGGGTGTGCTGGTTTGGGCCTATGTAGCTCCAGTACCAGTGACTACACACTTCCTGCAGCTCTCCTAGCGTCTGCACACTCTGAAGTTTCTCCCTCCAGGACCCTATTTATAGAGGGAACTGGCTCAAAGTGACCAGTGGAGCTCCCCCTAGAGGCCTGGGGTGAAACAGGTGTGTACTAAGGTGTTGTTAAGTATTTTGTTTGTTTGTGAGTGTTGCTTTGCTATTACTGCTCCATTTGCGTACCAAGGGTTCTGTGGTGCCCAACAGGGTGACAGGGTGCCACATCTGCTGGAAGCTTCAAGCCCAGTAAGAGAATCCAGTTAACCGGGAAGACTTCAAGTTTTCCTGGACACCTGAGAAGTCAATCCAGGGGCCAGGCACCGTGCGCAGAGAGTTAGCGTCGGGCCATTGGAGGGTTACCCGACGACAAAGCAAAGGGTGAGAGAGTACAGGAGGCCAGGCCAGATTTCAAGTCTGCCAGGCCTCACCCCACACTAACCTGGAAGAGCGACAGAAAGGACACCTACCTAAGCCACATAGAGACTCTCCGTTCGCCTGCCACTACCTAGTGCTGTGCATACCTGTTATCACAACATCTTGCTGAACTGTGAACTGTATCTGATGCTGCTACAAGTTGACAGTAAAGTACCCGGGCAAAAGTGACTTTGCTTCTGCGTACATTTTCCTACTTCAACCTGTTCCCTTGCAGGAACGCTGCCCCGGAAGAACAGCCCTCCCTGTAGGGGGCTTAGTCATCCTAGCTGCATTACCAGCTACCTCCAGCGGGCTGTGGTGGCGCTGGTGACCTATCACCATACACTACAGGTGGCGTCACGAGAACTATACATAGAATCCCCTGTAAATATATTCCCTTTTTAAAGTGTCACCCAGGACACGGGATCAGACGTTGCCACCACTCCCCATGACACAGCAACGCTACCCCTGGAGCCTGATACCAGAGTACCCCAGGGCCTGGGGCTCGACACTAAGCAGGGAGGACGCTGGTAACTATGATAAACACCGGGAATCTAGGCACTGCGCGCTGCCTAGATACCCGGTGTTTACCATGGTTACTAGCCTGTGAGGTCGCTGATCGTTGGTCTCTCGCTGTCAAATGCAGCAATGCGTGCTGACCAGCGGAAGTGCAATGATGAAAAAATGATCCAGAGCACTTTGTAACGATCAACGATCTCACAGCAGGGCCCTGATCGCTGCTAAGAGATCGCTGTTACGTCACAAAACCTGTGACGTTACAACGATCTTGCTAACGATCTCGTTATGTGTGACGGGGGCTTTAGACTCTTAAATTCTCTTATTGTCCAGCATTTCAATCTGACTACATAATTCTCCTCTGAGTAATGTATGCAGAGGGGGTGGGGTAATTTACATTTAATTAGCAATTCACACACTAGGACAATTGGGGCTCCCAACAAACATGAGTTAATGAACAAAAGAAAACACAACAAGGACATAAATTCAAAAAATGTGCCGACGGGAGAACCGGAGAATTCTCTGGTGGGCCTCTCCGCAGTATTATGTCACTTACCCACAACATAATCAGTGGTTTGCACAGTACACTTTTTTCACTATGTAGAAATAAATAAATCATTTAATCATTCATTTTACAATCTATCCAGTATATTATCTATAAGCATAGGTAAATGTTTGAATGTAATATTTGAAAGTAGTTAATCAGTGGCCCCCAGAGTCAATGTTACTGGTGGCCCCCAGAGTCAATGTTACTGGTGGACCCCCAGAGTCAATGTTACTGGTGGACCCCCAGAGTCAATGTTCCTGGTGGACCCCCAGAGTCAATGTTCCTGGTGGACCCCCAGAGTCAATGTTCCTGGTGGACCCCCAGAGTCAATGTTCCTGGTGGACCCCCAGAGTCAATGTTATTGGTGGGCCCCCAGAGTCAATGTTCCTGGTGGACTCCCAGAGTCAGTGTTACTGGTGGACCCCAGAGTCAATGTTCCTGGTGGACTCCCAGAGTCAGTGTTACTGGTGGACCCCCAGAGTCAATGTTACTGGTGGACCCCCAGAGTCAATGTTACTGGTGTGCCCATAGAGTCAATGTTACTGGTGGACCCCCAGAGTCAATGTTACTGGTGGATCCCTAGAGTCAATGTTACTGGTGGGCCCCCAGAGTCAATGTTACTGGTGGACCACCAGAGTCAATGTTACTGGTGGACCCCCAGAGTCAATGTTACTGGTGGGCCCCTGCAGAGTCAATGTTACTGGTGTGCCCATAGAGTCAATGTTACTGGTAGGCCCCCAGAGTCAATGTTACTCGTGGACCCCCAGAGTCAATGTTCCTGGTGGCCCCCAGAGTCAATGTTCCTGGTGGACCCCCAGAGTCAATGTTCCTGGTGGACCCCCAGAGTCAATGTTCCTGGTGGGCCCCCAGAGTCAATGTTCCTGGTGGACCCCCAGAGTCAATGTTCCTGGTGGGCCCCCCCAGAGTCAATGTTCCTGGTGGGCCCCCAGAGTCAATGTTACTGGTGGGCCCCCAGAGTCAATGTTACAGCTGGACCCTCAGAGTCAATGTTACTGGTGGCCCCCAGAGACAATGTTACTGGTGGGCCCCCCCAGAGTTAATGTTACTGGTGGACCCCCAGAGTCAATGTTCCTGGTGGACCCCCAGAGTCAGTGTTACTGGTGGTCCCCCAGAGTCAATGTTACTGGTGGCCCCCAGAGACAATGTTACTGGTGGGCCCCCCCAGAGTCAATGTTACTGGGGGACCCCCAGAGTCAATGTTACTGGTGGGCCCCCCCAGAGTCAATGTTACTGGTGTGCCCAGAGAGTCAATGTTACTGGTAGGCCCCCCCAGAGTCATTGTTACTGGTGGACCCCCAGAGTCAATGTTACTGGTAGGCCCCCCCAGAGTCATTGTTACTGGTGGACCCCCAGAGTCAATGTTACTGGTAGGCCCCCCCAGAGTCATTGTTACTGGTGGACCCCCAGAGTCAATGTTACTGGTGGGCCCCCCCAGAGTCAATGTTACTGGTGGGCCCCCCCAGAGTCAATGTTACTGGTAGGCCCCCCCAGAGTCATTGTTACTGGTAGGCCCCCAGAGTCAATGTTACTCGTGGGCCCCCCCAGAGTCAATGGTACTGGTGTGCCCATAGAGTCAATGTTACTGGTGGGCCCCCAGAGTCAATGTTACTCGTGGGCCCCCCCAGAGTCAATGTTACTGGTGGCCCCAGAGACAATGTTACTGGTGGGCCCCCCCAGAGTCAATGTTACTGGTGGACCCCCAGAGTCAATGTTCCTGGTGGACCCCAGAGTCAATGTTACTGGTGGGCCCCCAGAGTCAATGTTACAGCTGGACCCTCAGAGTCAATGTTACTGGTGGCCCCCAGAGACAATGTTACTGGTGGGCCCCCCAGAGTCAATGTTACTGGTGGACCCCCAGAGTCAATGTTCCTGGTGGACCCCCAGAGTCAGTGTTACTGGTGGACCCCCAGAGTCAATGTTACTGGTGGCCCCCAGAGACAATGTTACTGGTGGGCCCCCCCAGAGTCAATGTTACTGGGGGACCCCCAGAGTCAATGTTACTGGTAGGCCCCCCCAGAGTCATTGTTACTGGTGGACCCCCAGAGTCAATGTTACTGGTGGGCCCCCCCAGAGTCAATGTTACTGGTGTGCCCATAGAGACAATGTTACTGGTAGGCCCCCCCAGAGTCATTGTTACTGGTAGGCCCCCAGAGTCAATGTTACTCGTGGGCCCCCAGAGTCAATGTTACTGGTGGGCCCCCAGAGTCAATGTTATTCGTGGGCCCCCCCAGAGTCAATGTTACTGGTGGCCCCCAGAGTCAATGTTACTGGTAGGCCCCCCAGAGTCAATGTTACTGGTGTGCCCATAGAGTCAATGTTACTGGTGGGCCCCCAGAGTCAATGTTACTCGTGGGCCCCCCTAGAGTCAATGTTACTGGTGGCCCCCAGAGTCAATGTTACTGGTAGGCCCCCCCAGAGTCAATGTTACTGGTGTGCCCATAGAGACAATGTTACTGGTAGGCCCCCCAGAGTCATTGTTACTGGTAGGCCCCCAGAGTCAATGTTACTCGTGGCCCCCCCAGAGTCAATGTTACTGGTGTGCCCATAGAGTCAATGTTACTGGTGGGCCCCAGAGTCAATGTTACTCGTGGGCCCCCCCAGAGTCAATGTTACTGGTGGCCCCCAGAGTCAATGTTACTGGTAGGCCCCCCAGAGTCAATGTTACTGGTGTGCCCATAGAGTCAATGTTACTGGTGGACACCCAGAGTCAATGTTCCTGGTGAACCCCCAGAGTCAATGTTCCTGGTGGGCCCCCAGAGTCAATGTTCCTGGTGGACCCCCAGAGTCAATGTTACTGCTGGGCCCCCAGAGTCAATGTTACTCGTGGGCCCCCCCAGAGTCAATGTTACTGGTGGCCCCCAGAGTCAATGTTACTGGTAGGCTCCCCAGAGTCAATGTTACTGGTGTGCCCATAGAGACAATGTTACTGGTAGGCCCCCCCAGAGTCATTGTTACTGGTAGGCCCCCAGAGTCAATGTTACTCGTGGGCCCCCCAGAGTCAATGTTACTGGTGTGCCCATAGAGTCAATGTTACTGGTGGGCCCCCAGAGTCAATGTTACTCGTGGGCCCCCCCAGAGTCAATGTTACTGGTGGCCCCCAGAGTCAATGTTACTGGTAGGCCCCCCAGAGTCAATGTTACTGGTGTGCCCATAGAGTCAATGTTACTGGTGGACACCCAGAGTCAATGTTCCTGGTGGATCCCCAGAGTCAATGTTACTGGTGGGCCCCCCCAGAGTCAATGTTACTGGTGGACCCCCAGAGTCAATGTTCCTGGTGGACCCCCAGAGTCAATGTTCCTGGTGGACCCCCAGAGTCAATGTTACTGGTGGGCTCGCGACGTGCCAGTCTGACACCGCCAACACCCTAAACAAAGAGCCGAGACATCATAACTGATGAGACCCCCAAAGAGGAGCAGCAGGATGAACATTATTGTATGTATCACTGACCGTGTCGGCCTCTGCTCTATATAGAGGGGGATACATAGGAGACGGGACGACAATCTGATATTATTTTACTATTATCTTCTTAACACATAAATGATAATGAGAATTATCTCTGGGATTAGTTCAAAAACACGGAGCGACCTGGACGTGAAAAATAGAAGAATCAGATGTTATTCAGAGGATTTACATGAATTTCAAAATCAATAAAAGACGATGTACATCATGTAACAGTACATGTAATTGTTTTATTTTCATTGTTGCAAAAGAGGAGTGACTTGAACTTGTGTTTCTTTTACATTTTTTTCTATATTTTTTACATTTTTGTTTTTACTTTTGATTGTCTTTACGAGTTCCATTGAGGGACTTGAAGCTGCGATCATCCGATCGCTTGTGTTATACAAGGCAGTGCATCAGCACTACTATGCATAGCAGAAATCACAATGTTCTATGGATGGCGGCTCACAGATGGCGTTCACATGGAGAGCGTCATCACAGACATGGGGGTTATCAGCTGACCCCCGGGCTGTCAGGATAACTCATCGACGCCCTGCTAAGACGTCATGGGAGCAGGGAGTGGCACACTCCCCGATGGCAATTGTTAAATCCCGCTGTCAGAGATAACAGATTAAGAGCTGCATGTGAACCCAAACCAAAGCAAGGGACATGACCTAAGATGTGCCAGTAGGTGCTAGGTCACATCAGGACATAGCATTTTATTACATAACAGGCGATGATGTTGAGCAGGATGGGTCCCATAATGAATAAGTCACAGCTCGGCCGCTCAAACACGGTTGTTGTAGTCCACCATGATCTCTTCCGGCTCGGAGCTGCAGCTGTCGCGGCCCCGCCGCCTACATCACTGACTCACACATTAGATTACACATTACCGCCATTACCTGTGCAGGCGAGGCCCCCGGAGAGTGTGGGATTTAATGAATCCACTATTAACCCCCGCATGTTTATTCTCGACCCTCGTAGAAGTTGAGATAAAATAACTATTTTCTTAGTCATCCTCTAAATCCACGGCTCTATCTGTGCTGCAGTAATGATCCCAATATTTATTATGATTTCATTCTGTTTTTATATTATTCTTTTAGGGATTACCAGGTGAAATTGGATTCCCTGGAAAACCTGGGAAGATCGGCCCCCCGGTGAGTATATGACAACTATGTGGATAAGGAAAATGCTTGGATGTGGAAGAATGGGGTTTTGACGTTTGTGGCGATCCCGTCCAGTACTTTACATGGCGAATTGATGCTGGAAGCAAAGATGCAAGGAGGTTGAGGAGAAGGGTAGGGAGAGGAGAGAAGAAAACCCTCACCAAACTGAATTTGGGAGGTTACAAGTGACACATACAGACAAGGGGATGTCCGGCGTATGATGCAATAGGATAGTTACAATGGAGGATGGAAAAGGGTAGGAAGGCCCTAATGGTAGGGGGAGGGGAGACCTGACACTAACCTGTGTCTGCCCCCTGCACTCCCTAACATCCCTAAGAGGGTCCTTCCCCTCCATTGCCATTACATGGCTAGTCCCTGAGCTGTCCCTCCACTCACCCTGGTTAGTGCGAAGGCTGGTGAATGCACTACTGTAGGCATCAACACTATTGTAAAACACAGGGAAACATAGACAGACAGGGGACATAAGCAAAAAGAATACAATACAATGGCAAGATTGCAGCCAGGACATCAGGCAACAGGACTCCTCCAGCTACACCAAGCTTTTTCCTTCAACAGTGGTTAGCTTACAATGAATTCTATAACCGGCATCAAACGACTATTGGAAGGGGAGTGGTCACAAACTGGCACCACCTGACTCAGAAACTTCCAGAAAGGAAAAATTCCTTAACCCTTGCTGCACCAAAAGAAAGCACTATGTATAAAATCAAGTGTCTCAAAAGACAATGTAATGTGACCCTAAAATCCCGAACCTGTCACAAGTGTACTAAGGACAGGAGACCATTGTGACAACAGTGGTGTAAAGGTGCCACCTGTTTCTGACTGGGCTCTGGTGCAACAATTGTGTCCCTCTAGGTAAAAACTGAATGATGAGAAATGATCCTTCTGTCCTTTCAGCTTTCCTTCCCTTCCAAGACTATATACACAGTGCTTGTATTGTGCGCAACACTTAAGAAACACTAAAGACACATTTTAAATTATGTTTAAAAACCAACTCTGCCATCTTTATAAGACGTTCAGCTGTTTCTGATAAGCAACTCCTGTCTTCCATCTTTCCTTAACTTCCCTTTCCTTTATTCATCCTTCCTTCCCATCCAAGACTATTCGCAAAGCACTTGTATAGTGTTGAGTATATAGCGACTAGAAAGGCAGAAATGATATGAAACCATGTCTGCCATCTTTATGAGGAGTCCAACTGGTTCCTGATAAATTGACTTCCTTCCTTCCTGAATATATAACAATTGGTGAGAAACCATTTCTGCCATCATTATAAGGAGTCTACTTTAGTTGTTTCTGATAAGTGACTACTTACTTTCATCCTTCCTTCCTCTTCCTTCCTCCTTTCCTTCCTTCATCTTCCTTCCCTCCTTCCTTCCCCTTCCTTCCTCTTACTTCCTTCCTCTTAGTTCCTTCCTCTTACTTCCTTCCCTTCTCTGCCTTCCCTCCTACTTCCTTCCTCTTTCTTCCTCTTCCTTCCTTCACTCCTCTTCCTTCCTTTTGTTTCCTACCCTACCCTACTCTTCCTTCCTTCCTTCCTTCCTTCCTTCCTTCCTTCCTTCCCTTTTCCTTCCTTCCCTTTTCCTTCCTTCCTTCCATCTTCCCCTTCCTCGCTTCCTCTTCCTTCCTCTCTCCCTTCCTCTCTCTCCCTTCCCCTTCCTCTCCCTTTCTTCCTCTCCCTTCCTTCCTTTTCCTTCCTTTTCCTTCCTTCTTTTTCCTTCCCCTTCCCCCTTCCTCTTCCTTCCTCTTCTTTCCTCTCTCTCCCTTCCTCTTCCTCTTCCTTCCTTCCTTCCTTCCTTCCTTCCTTCCTTCCTTCCTTCCTCTCCCTTCATTCCTCTCCCTTCCTTCCTCTCCCTTCCCTTCCTCTCCTTTCCTTCCTCTCCTTTCCTTCCTCTCCTTTCCTTCCTCTCCCTTCCCTTCCTCTCCCTTTTCTTCCTCTCCCTTCCTTCCTCTCCCTTCCTTCCTCTCCCTTCATTCCTCTCCCTTCATTCCTCTCCCTTCCCTTCCTCTCCCTTCATTCCTCTCCCTTCCTTCCTCTCCCTTCCCTTCCTCTCCTTTCCTTCCTCTCCCTTCCCTTCCTCTCCCTTTTCTTCCTCTCCCTTTTCTTCCTCTCCCTTCCTTCCTCTCCCTTCCTTCCTCTCCCTTCATTCCTCTCCCTTCATTCCTCTCCCTTCCCTTCCTCTCCCTTCCCTTCCTCCCATCCCTTCCTTCCTATTAGGAAGGCAAAGATGGTAAGAAACCACTCCTTCTATCTGTCCGGTGTTTCTGGTAATCGACCCCATCCTTCTCATACTGATGGATCTCCATGCTGCTGCTGACTCTACAAAGACGTCCTAAAATGTAACTGCAGAGTTGTTTGTGGAGCCCTAACAATTCATGTGGCTGGGAGGTCCACAAGTAGTTATGGGCAGTTATGTCCCATTTAGACGAGCCAAAAATCTGTAACAATTCAAGTGATTGCTCCTTCCAGATTATTGGCATATCGGCAGTCACCCAACTACAGGAAATACAGTAGCAGGAGGTGGGAATCTGCTTCCTCGTCACTTCCTCTAACTGTCCCATGTCTATCTCCAGCAATGGCTAAAGACGGGCCATTGTCTGCAGTGAACACCCACAATAATAGACCCCCAGAAGATTAGCTCTAGTGAAGAGTGAGCACTACAATGCTCAAGTGCTTGGTACTAGAAATGAGCAGGTTGTATACTTGGATGGGGGCGACTTGAGTACCGAGTATAATGGAAGTCAATGGTGAACTCAAGTATTTTTCTGGAAGTGTCTGGAAACATACTTGAGTTTCCCATTGGCTTCCATTATTCTCGGTAGTCAAGTTGAGTCCGTCCACATGCCCAACCTGCTCATTTCTAGAACCGAGCATTGTAGACCTTGCTAATCACTAAATAGCAGCTGTAACCCCCATGACATACGGTAAATTTCTGGTGTGACTAATGTCCTACATGGTGGACCAATCAGAGACAATAAACCTGGTGTCCTCCGAATCATTCTTCACAAACATAGTATATTTTACATTCCTACTTACTATACACCTGTCTCTACAATAACTGTATGTATTTATTAGGGATCACCCGGAAAAGATGGAACAGGTGGAGTGGACGGAAAACCTGGCCCAAAGGTAAAACATACTTGATGTTAAAGATGGGATAGATGTGACTCCTCTATATACAGTATACTGCTCTATGGATGGGATAGATGTGACTCCTCTATATACAGTATACTGCTCTATGGATGGGATAGATGTGACTCCTCTATATACAGTATACTGCTCTATGGATGGGATAGATGTGACTCCTCTATATACAGTATACTGCTCTATGGATGGGATAGATGTGACTCCTCTATATACAGTATACTGCTCTATAGATGGGATAGATGTGACTCCTCTATATACAGTATACTGCTCTATAGATGGGATAGATGTGACTCCTCTATATACAGTATACTGCTCTATAGATGGGATAGATGTGACTCCTCTATATACAGCATACTGCTCTATAGATGGGATAGATGTGACTCCTCTATATACAGTATACTGCTCTATGGATGGGATAGATGTGACTCCTCTATATACAGTATACTCCTCTATAGATGGGATAGATGTGACTCCTCTATATACAGTATACTGCTCTATAGATGGGATAGATGTGACTCCTCTATATACAGTATACTGCTCTATAGATGGGATAGATGTGACTCCTCTATATACAGTATACTGCTCTATGGATGGGATAGATGTGACTCCTCTATATACAGTATACTCCTCTATAGATGGGATAGATGTGACTCCTCTATATACAGTATACTGCTCTATGGAGGGGATAGATGTGACTCCTCTATATACAGTATACTGCTCTATAGATGGGATAGATGTGACTCCTCTATATACAGTATACTGCTCTATGGATGGGATAGATGTGACTCCTCTATATACAGTATACTGCTCTATGGATGGGATAGATGTGACTCCTCTATATACAGTATACTGCTCTATAGATGGGATAGATGTGACTCCTCTATATACAGTATATTGCTCTATGGATGGGATAGATGTGACTCCTCTATATACAGTATACTGCTCTATGGATGGGATAGATGTGACTCCTCTATATACAGTATATTGCTCTATAGATGGGATAGATGTGTCTCCTCTATATACAGTATACTGCTCTATGGATGGGATAGATGTGACTCCTCTATATACAGAATACTGCTCTATAGATGGGATAGATGTGTCTCCTCTATATACAGTATACTGCTCTATAGATGGGATAGATGTGACTCCTCTATATACAGTATACTGCTCTATGGATGGGATAGATGTGACTCCTCTATATACAGTATACTGCTCTATAGATGGGATAGATGTGACTCCTCTATATACAGCATACTGCTCTATGGATGGGATAGATGTGACTCCTCTATATACAGTATACTGCTCTATAGATGGGATAGATGTGACTCCTCTATATACAGTATACTGCTCTATAGATGGGATAGATGTGACTCCTCTATATACAGTATACTGCTCTATGGAGGGATAGATGTGACTCCTCTATATACAGTATACTGCTCTATGGATGGGATAGATGTGACTCCTCTATATACAGTAACTGCTCTATAGATGGATAGATGTGTCTCCTCTATAACAGTATACTGCTCTATGGATGGGATAGATGTGACTCCTCTATATACAGTATACTCCTCTATAGATGGATAGATTGACTCCTCTATATACAGTATACTGCTCTATAGATGGATAGATGTGACTCCTCTATATACAGTATACGCTCTATGGATGGGATAGATGTGACTCCTCTATATACAGTATACTGCTCTATGGATGGGATAGATGTGACTCCTCTATATACAGATATTGCTCTATAGATGGGATAGATGTGCTCCTCTAAACAGTATACTGCTCTATGGATGGATAGATTGACTCCTCTATATACAGTATACTGCTCTATAGATGGGATAGAGTGACTCCTCTATATACAGTATACTGCTCTATAGATGGGATAGATGTGACTCCTCTATATACAGTATACTGCTCTATGGATGGATAGATGTGACTCCTCTATATACAGTATACTGCTCTATGGAGGGATAGATGTGACTCCTCTATATACAGTATACTGCTCTATGGATGGATAGATGTGACTCCTCTATATACAGTATACTGCTCTATGAGGGATAGATGTGACTCCTCTATATACAGTATACTGCTCTATGGATGGGATAGATGTGACTCCTCTATATACAGTATACTGCTCTATGATGGGATAGATGTGACTCCTCTATATACAGTATACTGCTCTATGATGGGATAGATGTGACTCCTCTATATACAGTATACTGCTCTATGGAGGGATAGATGTGACTCCTCTATATACAGTATACTGCTCTATAGATGGGATAGATGTGACTCCTCTATATACAGTATACTGCTCTATGGAGGGATAGATGTGACTCCTCTATATACATATACTGCTCTATGATGGATAGATGTGACTCCTCTATATACAGTATACTGCTCTATGATGGGATAGATGTGACTCCTCTATATACAGTATACTGCTCTATGGATGGATAGATGTGACTCCTCTATATACAGTATACTGCTCTATAGATGGGATAGATGTGACTCCTCTATATACAGTTACTGCTCTATAGATGGATAGATGTGACTCCTCTATATACAGTATACTGCTCTATAGATGGGATAATGTGCTCCTCTATATACAGTATACTGCTCTATAGATGGGATGATGTGACTCCTCTATATACAGTATACTGCTCTATAGATGGATAGATGTGACTCCTCTATATACAGTATACTGCTCTATGATGGGATAGATGTGACTCCTCTATATACAGTATACTGCTCTATAGGGGATAGATGTGACTCCTCTATATACAGTATACTGCTCTATGGATGGGATAGATGTGACTCTCTATATACAGTATACTGCTCTATAGATGGATAGATGTGACTCCTCTATATACAGTATACTGCTCTATGATGGATAGATGTGACTCCTCTATATACAGTATACTCTCTATGATGGGATAGATGTGACTCTCTATATACACAGTATACTGCTCTATGGAGGGATAGATGTGACTCCTCTATTACAGTATATGCTCTATGATGGGATAGATGTGACTCCTCTATTACAGTATACTGCTCTATGGATGGATAGATGTGACTCCTCTATATACAGTATATCTTGTGTATGATGATAGATTACTCTCTATTAGTATATGCTCTTAATAAGTTACTCTCTATATAGTTATTCTCTATGATGGATAGTTGATCATAAGTATCTCTTATGATGTATGTGACTCTATATACTATATTGCTCTATAGATGTATGAGGGTGTTCTCTCTATATACAGTATACTGCTTATGATGGGATAGATGTGACTCCTCTATATACAAATACTGCTCTATAGATGGGATAGATGTGCTCCTCTATATACAGTATACTGCTCTATGATGGGATAGATGTGACTCTTATATACAGTATACTGCTCTAGATGGGATAGATGTGACTCCTCTATATACAGTATACTCTTATAATGGTAATGTGTCCTCTATATACAATATGTCTATGTGGATAGATGTGACTCCTCTATATACAGTATACTGCTCTATGATGGGATAGATGTGATCCTCTATATACGTATATGTTATGATGTAATGTACTCTCTATATAAGTACTCTCTATATATAGTTATCTTATATAAGTTACTTCTATAGATGGGATAGATGTGACTCTTATATACAGTATACCTCTATGATGATAGATTGATCCTCTATATGATATGCTCTATATAATTATCTCTATATGTATGCTCTATGGATGGGATAGATGTGACTCCTCTATATACAGTATACTGCTCTATGAGGGATAGATGTGACTCCTCATTACAGTATACTGCTCTATGAGGATAGATGTGACTTAATAAGTATGCTCTATGAGGGATAGATGTGATCTCTATATCAGTATATGCTATGAGGATAGATGTGATCCCTATATACAATACTTCTATAGATGGGATAGATTGACTCCTCTATACAGTATACTGCTCATGGAGGATAGATTACTCTATGTATACTCTTATATGGATAGATGTGATCCTCTATATACAGTACTGCTCTATAGATGGGATAGATGTATCTTATAACAGTATATGCTCTATGATAATGTCTCTTATATAAGATACTTCTATAGAGGATAGATGTGACTCCTCTATATACAGTATACTGCTCTATAGATGGATGATGTGACTCCTATATACAGAATGCTTATGAGGGATAATGTGTCTCTTATATCAGTATACTGCTCTATAGATGGATAGATTGACTCTCTATATACAGTATAGCTCTATAGATGGATAGATGTGACTCCTCTATATACAGTATACTGCTCTATGATGGGATAGATGTGACTCCTCTATACAGATTACTCTTATGGATGGGATAGATGTGATCCTCTATATACAGTATACTGCTCTATGGATGGGATAGATGTGACTCTCTATATACAGTATACTGCTCTATGATGGATAGATGTGACTCCTCTATATACAGTATACTGCTCTATAGATGGGATAGATGTGACTCCTCTATATACAGTACTGCTCTATAGATGGGATAGATGTGATCCTCTATTACATATACTCCTCTATAGAGGGATAGATGTGACTCCTCTATATACAGTATACTGCTCTATGGATGGGATAGATGTGACTCCTCTATATACAGTATACTGCTCTATGATGGGATAGATGTGACTCCTCTATATACAGTATACTGCTCTATAGATGGGATAGATGTGACTCCTCTATATACAGTATACTGCTCTATAGATGGGATAGATGTGACTCCTCTATATACAGTATACTGCTCTATGGATGGGATAGATGTGACTCCTCTATATACAGTATACTGCTCTATGATGGGATAGATGTGACTCCTCTATATACAGTATACTGCTCTATAGATGGGATAGATGTGACTCCTCTATATACAGTATACTGCTCTATAGATGGATAGATGTGACTCCTCTATATACAGTATACTGCTCTATGATGGGATAGATGTGACTCCTCTATATACAGTATACTGCTCTATAGATGGGATAGATGTGACTCCTCTATATACAGTATACTGCTCTATGATGGGATAGATGTGACTCCTCTATATACAGTATACTGCTCTATGGATGGGATAGATGTGACTCCTCTATATACAGTATACTGCTCTATAGATGGGATAGATGTGACTCCTCTATATACAGTATACTGCTCTATAGATGGGATAGATGTGACTCCTCTATATACAGTTATACTGCTACTATGTGATGGGATAGATGTGACTCCTCTATATACAGTATACTGCTCTATAGATGGGATAGATGTGACTCCTCTATATACAGTATACTGCTCTATGATGGGATAGATGTGACTCCTCTATATACAGTATACTGCTCTATGATGGGATAGATGTGACTCCTCTATATACAGTATACTGCTCTATAGATGGGATAGATGTGACTCCTCTATATACAGTATACTGCTCTATAGATGGGATAGATGTGACTCCTCTATATACAGTATACTGCTCTATGATGGGATAGATGTGACTCCTCTATATACAGTATACTGCTCTATGGATGGGATAGATGTGACTCCTCTATATACAGTATACTGCTCTATGGATGGGATAGATGTGACTCCTCTATATACAGTATACTGCTCTATAGATGGGATAGATGTGACTCCTCTATATACAGTATACTGCTCTATAGATGGGATAGATGTGACTCTCTATATACAGTATACTGCTCTATAGAGGGATAGATGTGACTCCTCTATATACAGTATACTGCTCTATAGATGGGATAGATGTGACTCCTCTATATACAGTATACTGCTCTATGATGGGATAGATGTGACTCCTCTATATACAGTATACTGCTCTATGATGGGATAGATGTGACTCCTCTATATACAGTATACTGCTTATAGATGGGATAGATGTGACTCCTCTATATACAGTATACTGCTCTATAGATGGGATAGATGTGACTCCTCTATATACAGTATACTGCTCTATAGATGGGATAGATGTGACTCCTCTATATACAGTATACTGCTCTATGATGGGATAGATTGACTCCTCTATATACAGTATACTGCTCTATGGATGGGATAGATGTGACTCCTCTATATACAGTATACTGCTCTATGATGGGATAGATGTGACTCCTCTATATACAGTATACTGCTCTATGATGGGATAGATGTGACTCTCTATATACAGTATACTGCTCTATGATGGGATAGATGTGACTCCTCTATATACAGTATACTGCTCTATGATGGGATAGATGTGACTCCTCTATATACAGTATACTGCTCTATAGATGGGATAGATGTGACTCCTCTATATACAGTATACTGCTCTATAGATGGGATAGATGTGACTCCTCTATATACAGTATACTGCTCTATAGATGGGATAGATGTGACTCCTCTATATACAGTATACTGCTCTATAGATGGGATAGATGTGACTCCTCTATATACAGTATACTGCTCTATGGATGGGATAGATGTGACTCCTCTATATACAGTATACTGCTCTATGGATGGGATAGATGTGACTCCTCTATATACAGTATACTGCTCTATGATGGGATAGATGTGACTCCTCTATATACAGTATACTGCTCTATGGATGGGATAGATGTGACTCCTCTATATACAGTATACTGCTCTATGGATGG
This sequence comes from Allobates femoralis, assembly GCA_033576535.1. Classification (NCBI taxonomy): domain Eukaryota; kingdom Metazoa; phylum Chordata; class Amphibia; order Anura; family Aromobatidae; genus Allobates; species Allobates femoralis. Next base: position 21,349,120 of record JARQOC010000005.1, read on the forward strand.
GATAGATGTGACTCCTCTATATACAGTATACTGCTCTATGATGGGATAGATGTGACTCCTCTATATACAGTATACTGCTCTATGATGGGATAGATGTGACTCCTCTATATACAGTATACTGCTCTATGATGGGATAGATGTGACTCCTCTATATACAGTATACTGCTCTTAGATGGATAGATGTGACTCCTCTATATACAGTTATACTGCTCTATGATGGATAGATGTGACTCCTCTATATACAGTATACTGCTCTATAGATGGGATAGATGTGACTCCTCTATATACAGTATACTGCTCTATAGATGGATAGATGTGACTCCTATATACAGTATACTGCTCTATGATGGGATAGATGTGACTCCTCTATATACAGTATACTGCTCTATGATGGGATAGATGTGACTCCTCTATATACAGTATACTGCTCTATGATGGGATAGATGTGACTCCTCTATATACAGTATACTGCTCTATGGATGGGATAGATGTGACTCCTCTATATACAGTATACTGCTCTATGGATGGGATAGATGTGACTCCTCTATATACAGTATACTGCTCTATGATGGGATAGATGTGACTCCTCTATATACAGTATACTGCTCTATGGATGGGATAGATGTGACTCCTCTATATACAGTATACTGCTCTATGGAGGGATAGATGTGACTCCTCTATATACAGTATACTGCTCTATAGATGGGATAGATGTGACTCCTCTATATACAGTATACTGCTCTATGATGGGATAGATGTGACTCCTCTATATACAGTATACTGCTCTATGGAGGGGATAGATGTGACTCCTCTATATACAGTATACTGCTCTATGGATGGGATAGATGTGACTCCTCTATATACAGTATACTGCTCTATGGAGGGGATAGATGTGACTCCTCTATATACAGTATACTGCTCTATAGATGGGATAGATGTGTCTCCTCTATATACAGTATACTGCTCTATGGATGGGATAGATGTGACTCCTCTATATACAGAATACTGCTCTATAGATGGGATAGATGTGTCTCCTCTATATACAGTATACTGCTCTATAGATGGGATAGATGTGACTCCTCTATATACAGTATACTGCTCTATGGATGGGATAGATGTGACTCCTCTATATACAGTATACTGCTCTATAGATGGGTAGATGTGACTCCTCTATATACAGTATACTGCTCTATAGATGGGATAGATGTGACTCCTCTATATACAGTATACTGCTCTATAGATGGGATAGATGTGACTCCTCTATATACAGTATACTGCTCTATAGATGGGATAGATGTGACTCCTCTATATACAGTATACTGCTCTATAGATGGGATAGATGTGACTCCTCTATATACAGTATACTGCTCTATAGATGGGATAGATGTGACTCCTCTATATACAGTATACTGCTCTATGGAGGGGATAGATGTGACTCCTCTATATACAGTATACTGCTCTATGGATGGGATAGATGTGACTCCTCTATATACAGTATACTGCTCTATAGATGGGATAGATGTGACTCCTCTATATACAGTATACTGCTCTATAGATGGGATAGATGTGACTCCTCTATATACAGTATACTGCTCTATGGATGGGATAGATGTGACTCCTCTATATACAGTATACTGCTCTATAGATGGGATAGATGTGACTCCTCTATATACAGTATACTGCTCTATAGATGGGATAGATGTGACTCCTCTATATACAGTATACTGCTCTATAGATGGGATAGATGTGACTCCTCTATATACAGTATACTGCTCTATGGATGGGATAGATGTGACTCCTCTATATACAGTATACTGCTCTATGGATGGGATAGATGTGACTCCTCTATATACAGTATACTGCTCTATGGATGGGATAGATGTGACTCCTCTATATACAGTATACTGCTCTATAGATGGGATAGATGTGACTCCTCTATATACAGTATACTGCTCTATAGATGGGATAGATGTGACTCCTCTATATACAGTATACTGCTCTATAGATGGGATAGATGTGACTCCTCTATATACAGTATACTGCTCTATAGATGGGATAGATGTGACTCCTCTATATACAGAATACTGCTCTATAGATGGGATAAATGTGTCTCCTCTATATACAGTATACTGCTCTATAGATGGGATAGATGTGACTCCTCTATATACAGTATACGGCTCTATAGATGGGATAGATGTGACTCCTCTATATACAGTATACTGCTCTATAGATGGGATAGATGTGACTCCTCTATATACAGCATACTGCTCTATGGATGGGATAGATGTGACTCCTCTATATACAGTATATTGCTCTATGGATGGGATAGATGTGACTCCTCTATATACAGTATACTGCTCTATGGATGGGATAGATGTGACTCCTCTATATACAGTATACTGCTCTATAGATGGGATAGATGTGACTCCTCTATATACAGCATACTGCTCTATAGATGGGATAGATGTGACTCCTCTATATACAGTATACTGCTGTATGGATGGGATAGATGTGACTCCTCTATATACAGTATACTGCTCTATAGAGGGGATAGATGTGACTCCTCTATATACAGTATACTGCTCTATGGATGGGATAGATGTGACTCCTCTATATACAGTATACTCCTCTATAGAGGGGATAGATGTGACTCCTCTATATACAGTATACTCCTCTATAGAGGGGATAGATGTGACTCCTCTATATACAGTATACTGCTCTATAGATGGGATAGATGTGACTCCTCTATATACAGTATACTCCTCTATAGAGGGGATAGATGTGACTCCTCTATATACAGTATACTGCTCTATGGATGGGATAGATGTGACTCCTCTATATACAGTATACTGCTCTATAGATGGGATAGATGTGACTCCTCTATATACAGTATACTGCTCTATGGATGGGATAGATGTGACTCCTCTATATACAGTATACTGCTCTATAGATGGGATAGATGTGACTCCTCTATATACAGTATACTGCTCTATGGAGGGGATAGATGTGACTCCTCTATATACAGTATACTGCTCTATGGATGGGATAGATGTGACTCCTCTATATACAGTATACTGCTCTATAGATGGGATAGATGTGTCTCCTCTATATACAGTATACTGCTCTATGGATGGGATAGATGTGACTCCTCTATATACAGTATACTCCTCTATAGATGGGATAGATGTGACTCCTCTATATACAGTATACTGCTCTATAGATGGGATAGATGTGACTCCTCTATATACAGTATACTGCTCTATGGATGGGATAGATGTGACTCCTCTATATACAGTATACTGCTCTATGGATGGGATAGATGTGACTCCTCTATATACAGTATATTGCTCTATAGATGGGATAGATGTGTCTCCTCTATATACAGTATACTGCTCTATGGATGGGATAGATGTGACTCCTCTATATACAGTATACTGCTCTATAATGGGATAGAAGTGACTCCTCTATATACAGTATACTGCTCTATAGATGGGATAGATGTGACTCCTCTATATACAGTATACTGCTCTATGGATGGGATAGATGTGACTCCTCTATATACAGTATACTGCTCTATGGAGGGGATAGATGTGACTCCTCTATATACAGTATACTGCTCTATGGATGGGATAGATGTGACTCCTCTATATACAGTATACTGCTCTATGGAGGGGATAGATGTGACTCCTCTATATACAGTATACTGCTCTATGGATGGGATAGATGTGACTCCTCTATATACAGTATACTGCTCTATGGAGGGGATAGATGTGACTCCTCTATATACAGTATACTGCTCTATAGATGGGATAGATGTGACTCCTCTATATACAGTATACTGCTCTATAGATGGGATAGATGTGACTCCTCTATATACAGTATACTGCTCTATAGATGGGATAGATGTGACTCCTCTATATACAGTATACTGCTCTATAGATGGGATACATGTGACTCCTCTATATACAGTATACTGCTCTATGGATGGGATAGATGTGACTCCTCTATATACAGTATACTGCTCTATGGAGGGGATAGATGTGACTCCTCTATATACAGTATACTGCTCTATGGAGGGGATAGATGTGACTCCTCTATATACAGTATACTGCTCTATTGATGGGATAGATGTGACTCCTCTATATACAGTATACTGCTCTATGGAGGGGATAGATGTGACTCCTCTATATACAGTATACTACACTATGGATTGGATACATATGACTCCTTTATACACTATTTTCCATGATTGGAGGAGAAGCCACCAGTGAGGGTCTGGCTAAAAATCTTCGACTCCATCATTGCCCCAATCCTCCTGTATGGCAGTGAAGTCTGGGGTCCTCACACCTACCCAGACTGGTCAAGGTGGGATTCCAGCCCAACAGAAATATTCCACCTGGAATTCTGTAAGCATCTTCTCCAGGTCCACCGGAGCACCTCCAACAGTGCCTGTAGGGCAGAGCTGGGCAGATTCCCTCTACACCTAACGGTTCAAAAGAGGGCGCTGTCATTCCGGGCTCACCTACATAGGAGCAATCCAAGCTCCCATCACCATAAAGCGCTGATACATGTAGGTGAAACAGAAAAACCAGGACCCTCAGAACAGCCCAGCCAAACCCAACCGGACCAGAACACCAATCACAGCCTGACAAAAGCCGGAATCAGGAAGATGGTAGAGGAGGGCCAGGAGAGGTATGTCAGTGACTGGAAGAACGATATCTTCAGCTCACAGAAACTGACCATGTACCGGAGTCTACAGAGAGACTACAAACTGGCCCCATATCTGGAGAAACTCCCGGATCCCAGAGACCGCAAGATCCTGAGCCGATATAGACTTGGTGCCCACAGTCTGGCCATCGAGTCCGGCCGACACAGGTAGAGATACAAGCCCAGGGAGGAAAGACTGTGCCAACACTGTGACCAGGAGGCCCTGGAGGACGAAACCCACTTCCTGCTACACTGCTCCAAATACTCAGCAGTGAGGGACACTCACTTCAGGAGACTCTCACATCTCTTCCCAGATTTCATCACCATGAAGGACGAAGAAAAAGCATCTATCCTGCTGGGAGAAGAAGAGAGAGCAGTGGAGATAGCAGCGCAGTATGTGAGCGAATGCCATAGACTGCGAGAAAAAGAGCTATGATGCCATGGACTCTAGCCTCCACATTGGATCTGCCCCCATCCACCTTTCCTATGCCATGGACTATAGCCCCCACCCTGGACTTGTCCCATCCACCTTCCCTATGCCATGGACTATAGCCCCCCCATCCTGGATCCATCCCATCCACCTTCCCTACAGCTCCTACCCAACATCCCCACAGTCCCTATCTCTATTCCCTTTATACAATTGCTTTGGCAAAACTGAGATGTATTTGGTCCTGCCAATAAAGCTTCTTTGAATCTTTGAATCTTTGAATATTGTGATTTTACATCCAACTTTTACTCCATAAAGTGTTTTCTAATCGTCATAGGGTGAACAAGGAGAACGCGGCTTGGATGGATCTATAGGCCCAACCGGGCCAAGGGTAAGTTACAGTCACCACTATTTGACTAATATCGTCATCACTATTATTGCCACAATCCCATGATTGAATGATGCCACCATCCTGTGTGTGAATATGACTCACCCCGTGGGGCCGTGGGGCACTCGGAGCTGGGCCTGCCGATGTCTGGGAGGTCACATTGGCGTAACCCAATCCTTGGCTCCGGAGTGGTCAATTCAAAGGGGGGAGATCTCTCTTTGTTGCTATTAGGGGGTTTACTGGACTCGAGACCTGGGGATACTAATTGTTCTCGTGACGCCACCGCCGTTTTGCGGCTAGTGATGGCCGCCGCTGCTATACAATTCCTCTGGGGCTGGTGACAATGCAGCAAAGTTGGTAAGTCCCAGGGCAGCAGATGTTACTGAGTGAGTTGGTACTGATTTTACAGCGCAATGCCGATGGTGCAATGATTAAGTTCACAAACACAGCGGGGTGGAGTCTCAAGGTCTTTAATCACAGTCTGTTGCTCCGGGTTACAACAATCGTCACTGTAACAGCCCGCTGAGCGCTGACTTCTTGGTGGAGGGGATCCAGCTATCTTAATGGGTAGCTTGGTGACACTTAACCGGTACTCCTTTTCTCTGTCCTCTTATGGTCGCCTCACTCTGCGCTTGCTTTGGCCTCCTACCTTGACCTCGCGCACACAGAGCCCCGAGCCAGTGGCCGCGGGCCTTTGCAGGTCAACTTCTCTGTTTGTCACCTGGACCCTATTTGAACTCCTTTTTGGCGAGTGTGCGCGGTTGGAGATAACGCAGCCTCCGGGTTGCTAGCTGAGCCTGGTTGTTCTCCCCTAGTCTGGGTCTCGGTACCCCTACTCTTCCGCCTGGTCCTTCCACACGGTTTCAGTCACTTTGGATGTGGGTGTCCCTGGGTGGATTGCTCACTAACCAGTCACCTGGGATCCCTTCCGTTTTCAGGAGAACCCCTTTCTCTCTCTCAACTCTTCTGTTAGGTCTCCCCCTCCGGTCTTAGGACGAGCTCCCACTGGCTCCAGTCCTCTGGACACCTTGATCTTGGTCTTGTCCTCCTTCTGACAGGCTCTCTGACTCTCAAAGACTCCTACTGGTCTTGCCAGCCACCCACCAACTCACTGTCTTCTAGATGTTTCTATTGTCCTGTTATACTCTCTGTTACATGTCCTACATCTCTAACGTGTGTTCTCCCTGGCTTCACTCCCTCCAGGGTGCTCCCCTAAACCCTGCTCTCCTCCCATCCTTTCTATCTTGGTTCCTCCCCTCCAGACAGGATCAGGGACTGTGCTCTCCCTTAGGAGCAATCTCGCCCTGACCCTGACCTGGAGTGTTGTGGTGTTGGCTATAGGTGTCTGAATACCGGTCAGTGTCCCCTCCTTACCCGAGATTGGGATACTACACCTCTGGCAGGGGTGCAGTACCTCTGTGGCGACTAGATTCGCAGGGGCGCCACAAATATAACCGCCCTACCATGTCTATTATTACTACCATACTACACCATACAACTGTACAGTGTGACCCTGTTACTTTAGGTTTAAATATATTCATGACCACCAGGGGGCAGCAGATGCTTATTTGTAATAATTGTGTGACCTTCGCAATTATTATTATTATTATTATTATTATTATTATTAATATAATCATGTTTTTATATTATTACTAATATTATTATTATATTTTATATAAATATATACAAAACAATAATAATATTAATAATAATAGTAATATAAAATAATAATATTATTGCATATTAGTATTATTAATATTATTATTTCTTTTTTAATATTAACAATAAAATAATAATAATGATAATAATAATAATAATAATAATAATGATAATAATAAAATAAGAAATCATAATACTATTTTTATGAGTATTAATAATAATAATAATAATAGTAAAATAATACAAATAAAAAATAATATAATAATGATAATAATAATACAATAGTAATACTAATGATAATATAAAAAATGTAATAATAGTACTATTGTTTATTTTTTTGTTTTATATTACTACTATTGTTATTGAATTATTATTATGTTTTATATTATTACTTTATTATTAACAATAGTAATAATAAAACATTATTATTGTTTTTTATATAATTTTGTATGATTAATAACTGATAAAAACAATGATAATAAAACATATAAAGATAATAATAATAGTAATGATAATATATAAAAAAATAATAGTAATAATAGTAATAGTATTATTGTTTATTGGTTTTATGTTTTTAATTGTATTATTAGTACTGTTATTGTTAATGTTGTTGTTATTGTATTATTCTTATTATTATTATTTTCTTTCTATATGTTATTATGTAGTGATTTTTTTGTGGTGTCCTTCTTTCCTCAGGGACACCCTGGTGAGCGAGGACTGTCCGGACGCCCCGGAGATAAGGTAAATATATATATGTTAGCAATGAATTACAGTTATTAGGATGTCTTTTACCATTTGACCCCAGAGCCCAGATCAGACCCGACACCAATAAATATCCTTTCCAATCAATATCTCCTTATTATGAGTGTCAGTCCTCATCATAAAACTCATCCATCCATTGAAGGGTTAATGATTCTCGCGGGTTCGGGGGGCAAACGGTGACGTCAGCAGCGGCCGGGAAAATCAATGTGATAATTGCCCACTGGCCGCTGAGCGATACGTCACATTCTAAGGAGTCAGGGACGAATGAACACGGGATCCCGCACTCAGCACATACATAGAGGTTTACAGAAGACACAGCATCATCATCATCATCCTATACAATAACATGAGGATGAGGATGGTAAATTACAGGAACAATTCCTGCCCAACTCCACATATAGGAATCAGGAGATCCCCTGGTTGAACGCTACACCCCAGATTATGCACATTAGTTGTGATTTATAATATTAATTACTATTATTTCATAGGGTGAAGCCGGGCCCCCGGGACTGTCCGGAGCCGAGGGAAAGAAGGGAGACAAAGGCGACCAGGTAACACCAGGAAGAAATGAAGATTAATTCACACACATTAATATTATCATTAGTATTAATGTTATTATCATTGTTATTATTCTTTTTATTCCTATTATTATTAGTATTAATACCGTTGATATTATTATTTTTATTCTTCTAATTATTATAATATATTATATTAGTATTATTATTAATAATAATGTTATTATTGTTCTTATTAGTATTATTAGTTGTAGTTTATATTTAAGTAATAGTAATTTTATTATTGTTATTATTTTTCTTGTTGTTATTATTACTATTATTAATAATATATGCTATATTACTTTTGTCATCATTAGTATTAATGTTACTATTATTTTCTTATTAGTATTATTACCGTTATTTTTATTCTTTTAATCATATGATATTTATTATATTAGTATTATTAATAATAATAATTTTATTATTGTTATTAGTATTGTTAATTGTAGTTTTTATTTTACTAATAGTAATTTTTATTCTTATTCTTGTTGTTATTATTATTATTATTATTATTAATGATATATACTATATTACTATTGTTATCATTGTTATTTCATTATTTATTCTTTTTATTCTTATTACTATTCTTATCGTTGTTATTTTTATTCTTCTAATTATTATTTTATGATACATTATATATTATATTAGTATTATTATTAATTTTATTATTGTTATTAATATTATTAGTTGTTTTTTTAGTAATAGTAATTTTATTATCATTGTTATTATTTTCCTATTATTGTTATTATTACTAATATTATATTATTTTATTAGTGTTATTATTATTAATGTTAATAATATTGTAATTAGTATTATTAATAGCATTTATAATTTTTCATTTTATTTTTAATATTCTTATTATTATATTTTATTCTTATTGTTGTTATTATTATTAGTGTTACTTTTAATATTATTATTGTTATTATACTTATTATTGATATTATTAGTATTATTATTTTATTAATTATATTAATGTAATTGATATTGATATCATTCATTTTATTATTGTTATTTAATTTTTTTTTTTTATTATTAGCTTATTTATTTTATTAGAAGAAGTAGTAATTTTATTATTAATATTTGCAGGAGTATTCATTGTGAACAATACCTTAAAAGCAATATTACTATTATTATTACTACTATTATTATTCTTATTTTAGCTGTATTATTATTGTAAAAGTTGTGAGACGACTTTTTTGATCCAGCTAGATGTGAACAGATGCCAACATTTGATTCCTTTCTACTTTTAAAGGGCCAGAGCGGTATTGCTGGACCAATAGGACCTAGGGGAGATAAAGGAGATCAGGTATTTACATAGGACTGCAGGGGATGGCGCCAGATACATTACGGTAATTTTATATTAATCTGATTCTTCCCACCTCCCCGAGTTTTTCACTATTAATTAATATATCCTACTTTTTATAATATTCTATTATTTCAGGAGCTGATGGAGACATTCCTTGTTTTCTTTCCTTTTATTGGTTACTGTCCCTTTAATCTGAAGTCCATTATTTGTAAATAGAATCCTGTATTCTCCTTCTTTCACCTGTCCTCATTGATGTTACATTGTGATCTTTGTACTGACCTGTTGTCCGTCCTTCCTCAGGGTTCTGTCGGTCCTCCTGGTGCGCCGGGGACGACCGGGGCGGTAAGTTATGGTCATTGATATATTGTATCCTACAGCACAGTGAGATTTGCTACACCTTTCTTTACCTTTAAGATCTACATAAATTGTCAGTACGGCCCCCCAATGGGATTAGCTAATAAGTAATTACATCCACTAACTAGCACCCAAATAGGGAGAGAAGGTAGTAACAATTAGCTCAGAGTTAGCTTCTGTCATGTCTCCCATACACTGCCTGAGGGATTCCCACTGCCCTGGTTTCTATATAGGACATGTGTGGAGAAAATGTAATAAAGCAGTACTAAGCAGAGTAGCTATGAATCCTGCTCGGGGGTGAGATTAACACATACTAAAAAGCAGCAGTCTGGAGGAAAATAATGCAGCAGTACTAAACAGTGTAGCAGTGAATCCTGCTTTGGGGGTGAGATAAACACATACCAAAAAGCAGCAGTCTGGAGGAACGTAATGCAACAGTACTAAGCAGTGAAGCTGTGAATCCTGCTTTGGTGGTTAGATAAACACATACTAAAAAGCAGCAGCCTTCAGAAAATGAATACATCAGTACTAAACAGCGTATCTGTGAATCCTGCTCTTAGGTGAGATTAACACTAGAAAGCAGCAGCCTGGAGGAAAATAATGCAGCAGTACTAAACAGTGTAGGAGTGAATTATTTTCTGGAGAAGATCTAAACACTTACTAGAAAGTATCTGCGTGCAGAAAACTACATCAGTATTCAGCAATATAGCTGTGAATCCTATTCTGAGGTGAGCTAAAAACTTCCCGGAAGGCAGCAACATGAAGAATAATAATACAGCAGTACTAAGCAGTGCACATTAGAATTCTACTTTTGCATAAGATAAATACTTACAGTATTAGAAAGCAGCAGCATGAGAGGAAATAATAAGCAGTATAGCTGTGAATCCAGCTCCGGGGTGGGATAAACACTCTTCAACTTAATAGAAAGGAGCAGTGTGGAAAATATTATTCCCCAGTTCTGAACAGTGTAGCCGTGAATACACTTTGCAGAAGTAGCAGTACTGAGCAGTGTGGCTGTGTATCCTTCTCTGGGGGGAGCTAAACACTTACTAGAAAGGAGCTACATGATGAAAATGAATAAAGCAGAACTAAGCAGCGGAGCTGTGAATCCTGCTCTTGCGTGAAATAAACACAAGACCAGAAAGCACCAGCATGAATCAAAATAATAAAGCTGTACTAAGTAGTATAGCTCTGAATCGTGCTCTGAGATTAGATAAGCACTTACTAGAAAACAGCAGCCTGGAGAAAAATAATACAGCAATACTGAGCAGTGTAGCTTTTAATTCTGCTTTGGGGGTAAGCCTAAAACTTATTAGAAATCAGCAGTGTTATGAAAAATGCATATGTAAATTCAACCTTAGGGTGAGGTAAACATTTATTGTTACTTACACATATTACAAAGGAGCATTGTGGAAAACATTTTTCATCAGTACTGAGCAGCGTAGATGTGAGTCCTGCTCTGGGAGTGAGCTAAACACTTACTAGAAAACAGTAGGATGAAGAAAAATGCATATGTAAATTCAGCCCCAGGGTGAGATAAACACTTACTGTTATTATAAAGGAGCAGAGTGGAAAATATTATTTATCAGTACTGAGCAGTGTAGCTGTGAGTCCTGCTCTGGGAGTGAGCTAAACACTTACTAGAAAGCAGAAGGATGAAGAAAAATGCATATGTAAATTCAGCTCCAGGATGAGGTTAACATTTTGTCTTGCACTTACTACAAAGGAGCATTGTGGAAAACATTTTTCATCAGTACTGATCAGTGTAGCTGTGAATTCAGCTTTAGGATGAGATAAACACTTTGGGGAAGGTGCAGCAGCACCGCCTGTGCCTCTCCCTTCTCTTCCCACTTCCACTCCACTTCTTTCTCTACAGTTCTTAGTAGGCAGCTATAATCTATCCCTTTGTTTTGAGCCAGACAGCGTTAATCTGATTTTAAGAGTACATTATGAGTTTGAGGCTGTGGGAGGAGAAGTGGCTCATAAGTGGAGGAAGAAGAACATTTTTCAAAATTTATATCATACTAAGTTTCTTATGTTCATTACAATTTTACAGGAAATCAGTCATTTAAATATCTGCTCTTTCTGGGACTTGTAGTCCAGTGGGTGGTCCAATTAGTGTCAATCAATGATAGGACCGCCCACTGACTAAAATCCCACAAAGATCAAAAGTTTAAATGTCTAAATCCCAAATTACACTGAATCTGTCCCTACAAAACTATATCAATCCGCTCAGCTCCCCTTACTCTATGGTATGGTGTCTGCTGATTGAATGGCATTTTCATGGTGACAGGTTCCCTTTAAGAGATGCCAGTCACATGCCAGCAGTCACCACTGGGGGGAGCTCAGGAGTCTAATGCAGACTGATACATCATTGAGTTCACTGTGAGCTCCCCCTGGTGGTGACTGCAGGAAGTGATCAAGGAATCGTTTACTGCTTTGTCTGTGACAGCGATTTGGAATGTTGCATTTTGCAAATAAAATACAAATATCTGTATTTATTGATGTATCTGTTTCCTTCCAGACAGAGACCGTGGTTGGGGAGCCCGGGGTGCCCGTAAGTATCAGCATCGCTAACCTGTCCAGATGTAGCAGAGCTCAGCCCCATCCATGGATGGCTTCTTCTTAGTGACTCCAAGGGTTAAATGCAGTCCCATGTAAAGTCACGTATTAAAAGAGTGATCACAAGGCACATAGGACCGAGTCACCTCCCCGGCTCTGCTACATCCGTCCATAGGAAATGGAGGGTCACTATATGTACCTGTGCAGTTCATCACCTGGGCAGCGGTTACAGCCGTGGTAAGAAGTGCGTCACCGGAATGACGCTGCCCCCACCGGAGTGACGCTGCCCCCACCGGAGTGACGCTGCCCCCCCGGAGTGACGCTGCCCCCACCAGAGTGACGCTGCCCCCACCGGAGTGACGCTGCCCCCACCGGAGTGAAACTGCCCCCACCGGAGTGACGCTGCCCCCACCGGAGTGACGCTGCCCCCACCGGAGTGACGCTGCCCCCACCGGAGTGAAGCTGCCCCCACCGGAGTGACGCTGCCCCCACCGGAGTGACGCTGCCCCCACCGGAGTGACGCTGCCCCCGCCGGAGTGACGCTGCCCCCACCGGAGTGAAACTGCCCCCACCGGAGTGACGCTGCCCCCACCGGAGTGACGCTGCCCCACCGGAGTGACGCTGCCCCCACCGGAATGACGCTGTCCCCACCGGAGTGACGCTGCCCCAACCGGAGTGACGCTGCCCCCACCGGAGTGACGCTGCCCCCACCGGAGTGACGCTGCTCCCACTGGAGTGACACTGCCCCCACCGGAGTGACGCTGCCCCCACCGGAGTGACGCTGCCCCCACCGGAGTGACGCTGCCCCCACCGGAGTGACGCTGTCCCCACCGGAATGACGCTGTCCCCACCGGAGAGACGCTGCCCCAACCAGAGTGACGCTGTCCCCACCGGAGTGACGCTGTCCCCACCGGAATGACGCTGTCCCCACCGGAATGACGCTGCCCCCACCGGAGTGACGCTGCCCCCACCGGAGTGACGCTGTCCCTACCGGAGTGACGCTGCCCCAACCGGAGTGACGCTGCCCCCACCGGAGTGACGCTGCCCCCACTGGAGTGACCCTGCCCCAACCAGAGTGACGCTGTCCCCACCGGAATGACGCTGTCCCCACCGGAATGACGCTGTCCCCACCGGAATGACGCTGTCCCCACCGGAATGACGCTGCCCCCACTGGAGTGACGCTGCCCCCACCAGAGTGAAACTGCCCCCACCGGAGTGACGCTGCCCCCCACCGCCTGACAACAAGATAATCATAATTATCTGTAATAATGAGGAACGAGGACGGAAAATAAATAGAATAAAGAGAATCAGCGGAAAGTGATCATAGGAAGTACAGACGAGAAAAGAAAGTGATCAATGGGATCTATCAACTACCTATATATTATATCTATCCATCCACACAATATCTACCTCTCTATCCATCCATACAATATCTAATCTATCTATCTATCTATCTATCTATCTATCTATCTATCTATCTATCTATCTATCTATCTATCTGTCTATCTATCTATCTATCTATCTATCTATCTACAGTATCGATCTACAGTATCTATCTATCTATCTATCTATCTATCTACAGTATCTATCTATCTATCTATCTATCTATCTATCTATCTATCTATCTATCTATCTATCTATCTATCGTTTATCTATCCCTCCTTTTATGTCTATTAGGCTGGGGTTACACATAAGCCCTCAGTCAGTTTTTGGCTTCAGTTTTGTCATTTTTTTTTTCTAAGTCCAAAAACTGACAGAAAAACGCATTGGGTGTAATAAACACCCTGTGCGTTTTTCTCTGGAGCTCAAAACATTGCCCTGTCCGTTTTTGAGCCAAAAACGCAGTAAACAGCGTTTTTGGCATCAGTTAAAAAACGCATGCGTTTTTATGCGTTTTTTTTAACATGGGGCCCTATGGGAAACGCATGCGCGAACGCATGCCATATTTGGCACTTGCGTTTGCGCATGCGTTCGCGCATGCGTTTTTTTAATGAAAAGTCCAAAAACGTTCAGGAGTGCAGGAGGCTCAAAAAGCACCCTATAAAAAACGGATTGGTGATGAAAATGACTTCCAAAAACGGATTTCTATGTGTAACCCCAGCCTTAGGCCAGGGTCACATTTGCGGTTGGACCCTGGCCTGCCGGATTCCGGTTTCAACTTAGCAATTTTTCCATCACCGCATAGCGTTTCCGCTATGCGGTGCTGGAAACCGCAGTCCCTAGTTACCCGGTGTTTACCTGCACGACCTGTCACACAGGCAGCGGCTCGGAGGGCGTTTTACAGCGCCGCACAGGAAATCATGTCTGCAACGGTTTCCTGTGCGGCGCTGTAAAACGCCCTCCGAGCCGCTGCCTGTGTGACAGGTCGTGCAGGTAAACACCGGGTAACTAGGGACTGCGGTTTCCAGCACCGCATAGCGGAAACGCTATGCGGTGATGGAAAAATTGCTAAGTTGAAACCGGAATCCGGCAGGCCAGGGTCCAACCGCAAATGTGACCCTAGCCTATGCCTAATATACAGTGCCTTGTAAAAGTATTCAGCCCCCTATATACAGTGCCTTGTGAAAGTATTCAGCCCCCTATATACAGTGCCTTGTGAAAGTATTCGGCCCCCTATATACAGTGCCTTGTGAAAGTATTCAGCCCCCTATATACAGTGCCTTGTGAAAGTATTCGGCCCCCTATATACAGTGCCTTGTGAAAGTATTCAGCCCCCTATATACAGTGCCTTGTGAAAGTATTCGGCCCCCTATATACAGTGCCTTGTGAAAGTATTCTGCCCCCTATATACAGTGCCTTGTGAAAGTATTCGGCCCCCTATATACAGTGCCTTGTGAAAGTATTCTGCCCCCTATATACAGTGCCTTGTGAAAGTATTCGGCCCCCCTATATACAGTGCCTTGTGAAAGTATTCGGCCCCCCCCTATATACAGCGCCTTGTGAAAGTATTCAGCCCCCTATATACAGTGCCTTGTGAAAGTATTCGGTCCCCTATATACAGTGCCTTGTGAAAGTATTCGGTCCCCTATATACAGTGCCTTGTAAAAGTATTCAGCCCCCTATATACAGTGCCTTGTAAAAGTATTCAGCCCCCTATATACAGTGCCTTGTGAAAGTATTCAGCCCCCTATATACAGTGCCTTGTGAAAGTATTCGGCCCCCTATATACAGTGCCTTGTGAAAGTATTCTGCCCCCTATATACAGTGCCTTGTGAAAGTATTCGGCCCCCCTATATACAGTGCCTTGTGAAAGTATTCGGCCCCCCCCTATATACAGCGCCTTGTGAAAGTATTCAGCCCCCTATATACAGTGCCTTGTGAAAGTATTCGGTCCCCTATATACAGTGCCTTGTGAAAGTATTCGGCCCCCCCCTATATACAGCGCCTTGTGAAAGTATTCAGCCCCCTATATACAGTGCCTTGTGAAAGTATTCGGTCCCCTATATACAGTGCCTTGTGAAAGTATTCAGCCCCCTATATACAGTGCCTTGTGAAAGTATTCAGCCCCCTATATACAGTGCCTTGTGAAAGTATTAGGCCCCCTATATACAGTGCCTTGTGAAAGTATTCAGCCCCCTATATACAGTGCCTTGTGAAAGTATTCGGCCCCCCTATATACAGTGCCTTGTGAAAGTATTCAGCCCCCTATATACAGTGCCTTGTGAAAGTATTCAGTCCCCTATATACAGTGCCTTGTGAAAGTATTCTGCCCCCTATATACAGTGCCTTGTGAAAGTATTCGGCCCCCTATATACAGTGCCTTGTGAAAGTATTCTGCCCCCTATATACAGTGCCTTGTGAAAGTATTCGGCCCCCTATATACAGTGCCTTGTGAAAGTATTCGGCCCCCCTATATACAGTGCCTTGTGAAAGTATTCGGCCCCCTATATACAGTGCCTTGTGAAAGTATTCTGCCCCCTACATACAGTGCCTTGTGAAAGTATTCGGCCCCCCTATATACAGTGCCTTGTGAAAGTATTCGGCCCCCTATATACAGTGCCTTGTGAAAGTATTCTGCCCCCTACATACAGTGCCTTGTGAAAGTATTCGGCCCCCCTATATACAGCGCCATGTGAAAGTATTCGGCCCCCCTATATACATTGCCTTGTGAAAGTATTCAGCCCCCTATATACAGTGCCTTGTGAAAGTATTCGGCCCCCCTATATACAGTGCCTTGTGAAAGTATTCGGCCCCCTATATACAGTGACTTGTGAAAGTATTCAGCCCCCTATATACAGTGCCTTGTGAAAGTATTCTGCCCCCTATATACAGCGCCTTGTGAAAGTATTCAGCCCCCTATGTATATATACAGTGCCTTGTGAAAGTATTCGGCCCCTTGAACTTTTTCAACAGCCGCTATAGATGACTGTAGTTCTTGCTTCTCACCACACGATGGCGATAAATATACAATTCTTCTAATTTACCATTAAGCCTATGAAAAAAGCCTGAACAAGTCGAAGAATAAGAAAACATTTTTTTTTCTAATGTTCTTATAATTTTTCATTAAAATTAAAATAAATAGGAATTTATCTTATTTTTCTTAACCTAAAGAGTTTTCAGAAAACGGTCTGCTAGTTATAATAAAAGAAGCTGAACTCCCCATCCCCAATTCCAGCGCTGAGTCTCCGCTGATCTCAGTGATTGTCTGCAGCGGTTTGTGCTGAGTTGCTGATCTCAGTGATTGTCTGCAGTGGTTTGTGCAGAGTTGCTGATCTCAGTGATTGTCTGCAGTGGTTTGTACAGAGTTGCTGATCTCAGTGATTGTCTGCAGTGGTTTGTGCAGAGTTGCTGATCTCAGTGATTGTCTGCAGTGGTTTGTGCAGAGTTGCTGATCTCAGTGATTGTCTGCAGTGGTTTGTACAGAGTTGCTGATCTCAGTGATTGTCTGCAGTGGTTTGTACAGAGTTGCTGATGTCAGTGATTGTCTGCAGTGGTTTGTACAGAGTTGCTGATCTCAGTGATTGTCTGCAGTGGTTTGTGCATAGTCGCTGATCTCAGTGATTGTCTGCAGTGGTTTGTGCATAGTCGCTGATCTCAGTGATTGTCTGCAGTGGTTTGTACAGAGTTGCTGATCTCAGTGATTGTCTGCAGTGGTTTGTACAGAGTTGCTGATGTCAGTGATTGTCTGCAGTGGTTTGTACAGAGTCGCTGATCTCAGTGATTGTCTGCAGTGGTTTGTACAGAGTCGCTGATCTCAGTGATTGTCTGCAGTGGTTTGTACATAGTCGCTGATCTCAGTGATTGTCTGCAGTGGTTTGTACAGAGTTGCTGATCTCAGTGATTGTCTGCAGAGGTTTGTGCAGAGTCGCTGATCTCAGTGATTGTCTGCAGTGGTTTGTGCATAGTCGCTGATCTCAGTGATTGTCTGCAGTGGTTTGTGCAGAGTTGCTGATCTCAGTGATTGTCTGCAGTGGTTTGTACAGAGTTGCTGATCTCAGTGATTGTCTGCAGTGGTTTGTACAGAGTCGCTGATCTCAGTGATTGTCTGCAGTGGTTTGTACAGAGTCACTGATCTCAGTGATTGTCTGCAGTGGTTTGTACATAGTCGCTGATCTCAGTGATTGTCTGCAGTGGTTTGTACAGAGTTGCTGATCTCAGTGATTGTCTGCAGTGGTTTGTGCAGAGTCGCTGATCTCAATGATTGTCTGCAGTGGTTTGTGCATAGTCGCTGATCTCAGTGATTGTCTGCAGTGGTTTGTACAGAGTTGCTGATCTCAGTGATTGTCTGCAGTGGTTTGTACAAAGTTGCTGATCTCAGTGATTGTCTGCAGCGGTTTGTACAGAGTCGCTGATCTCAGTGATTGTCTGCAGTGGTTTGTGTAGAGTTGCTGATCTCAGTGATTGTCTGCAGTGGTTTGTACAAAGTTGCTGATCTCAGTGATTGTCTGCAGCGGTTTGTACAGAGTCGCTGATCTCAGTGATTGTCTGCAGTGGTTTGTACAGAGTTGCTGATCTCAGTGATTGTCTGCAGTGGTTTGTGTAGAGTTGCTGATCTCAGTGATTATCTGCAGTGGTTTGTGCAGAGTCGCTGATCTCAGTGATTGTCTGCAGTGGTTTGTGCAGAGTTGCTGATCTCAGTGATTGTCTGCAGCGGTTTGTACAGAGTTGCTGATCTCAGTGATTGTCTGCGGTGGTTTGTGCAGAGTCGCTGATCTCTGTGATTGTCTGCAGCGGTTTGTGCAGAGCTGCTGATCTCAGTGATTGTCTGCAGTGGTTTGTGTAGAGTTGCTGATCTCAGTGATTGTCTGCAGTGGTTTGTGCAGAGTCGCTGATCTCAGTGATTGTCTGCAGTGATTTGTGCAGAGTCGCTGATCTCAGTGATTGTCTGCAGTGGTTTGTGTAGAGTTGCTGATCTCAGTGATTGTCTGCAGTGGTTTGTGCAGAGTTGCTGATCTCAGTGATTGTCTGCAGTGGTTTGTACAGAGTTGCTGATCTTAGTGATTGTCTGCAGTGGTCTGTGCAGAGTTGCTGATTTCAGTCATTGCAGGAGGGGGAATAAAACTCGGTTTCTTATTTTTCTAGCTAGCAGAAAGCTTTTTGAAATTATTATAAAACTTTTTCAGTATAAAAAGTTTTCTTTTCTTCTAGGGAATTCCGGGAGAAACAGGAGAGAAAGGAGAACAAGGAAATCCCGGAGAACCGGTGAGTGTCGCCGTCTGTTAATATCATCATGGTCAATCCCAAGTGTTAAGGCTTGTGTGTTGTTTGCAGGATGAGGTGTAGTTTTAAATGAAATTATTTATTTTACCATATAGTGTACAGGAAAATAGGAGAAATATCCAACAGCGGTGAAATTGCAAACAAAACTGCAATTACACGCTTATTTTTAAGATTTTTTAATCACCATTTTCACTATATGGTAACACTGATGTGTCGGTATGATGTCTCGGGTCAGTACTATATAGTAACACTGACGTGTCGGTATGATGCCTCGGGTCAGTACTATATGGTAACACTGAGGTGTCAGTATGATGTCTGGGGTCAGTACTATATGGTAACACTGACGTGTCGGTATGATGTCTGGGGTCAGTACTATATGGTAACACTGAGGTGTCAGTATGATGTCTGGGTCAGTACTATATGGTAACACTGACGTGTCGGTATGATGTCTCGGGTCAATACTATATGGTAACATTGAAGTGTCGGTATGATGTCTCGGGTCAATACTATATGGTACCACTGAGGTGTCGGTATGATGTCTCGGGTCAGTACTATATGGTAACATTGAGGTGTCGGTATGATATCTGGGGTCAGTACTATATGGTAACACTAATGTGTTGGTATGATGCCTCGGATCGGTACTATATGGTAACACTGATGTGTCGGTATGATGTCTGGGGTCAGTATTATATGGTAACACTGAGGTGTCGGTATGATGCCTCGGGTCAGTACTATATGGTAATACTGACATGTTGGTATGATGCCTCGGATCGGTACTATATGGTAACACTGACGTGTCGGTATGATGCCTCGGGTCAGTACTATATGGTAACACTGACGTGTCGGTATGATGTCTCGGGTCAGTACTATATGGTAACACTAATGTGTTGGTATGATGCCTCGGATCGGTACTATATGGTAACACTGATGTGTCAGTATGATGTCTGGGGTCAGTATTATATGGTAACACTGAGGTGTCGGTATGATGCCTCGGGTCAGTACTATATGGTAACACTGACGTGTCGGTATGATGCCTCGGGTCAGTACTATATGGTAACACTGACATGTTGGTATGATGCCTCGGGTCAGTACTATATGGTAACACTGACGTGTCGGTATGATGCCTCGGGTCAGTACTATATGGTAACACTGATGTGTCAGTATGATGTCTGGGGTCAGTATTATATGGTAACACTGAGGTGTCGGTATGATGCCTCAGGTCAGTACTATATGGTAACCCTGACATGTTGGTATGATGTCTGGGGTCAGTATTATATGGTAACACTGAGGTGTCGGTATGATGTCTGGGGTCAGTACTATATGGTAACACTGAGGTATCGGTATGATGTCTCGGGTCAGTACTATATGGTAACACTGACATGTCGGTATGATGCCTCGGGTCAGTACTATATGGTAACACTGATGTGTTGGTATGATGTCTGGGGTCAGTACTATATGGTAACACTGAGGTGTCGGTATGATGTCTGTGGTCAGTACTATATGGTTACACTGACGTGTCGGTATGATGCCTCGGGTCAGTACTATATGGTAACACTGAGGTGTCGGTATGATGTCTCGGGTCAGTACTATATGGTAACACTGACGTGTCGGTATGATGCCTTGGGTCAGTACTATATGGTAACACTGACGTGTCGGTATGATGTCTCGGATCAGTACTATATGGTAACACTGACGTGTCGGTATGATGTCTCAGGTCAGTACTATATGGTAACACTGACGTGTCGGTATGATGTCTCGGGTCAGTACTATATGGTAACACTGACGTGTCGGTATGATGTCTCGGGTCAGTACTATATGGTAACACTGAGGTGTCAGTATGATGTCTGGGGTCAGTACTATATGGTAACACTGAGGTGTCAGTATGATGTCTCAGGTCAGTACTATATGGTAACACTGACGTGTCGGTATGATGTCTCGGGTCAGTACCATATGGTAACACTGAGGTGTCAGTATGATGTCTGGGGTCAGTACTATATGGTAACACTGACGTGTCGGTATGATGTCTCGGGTCAGTACTGTATGGTAACACTGACGTGTTGGTATGATGCCTCAGGTCAGTACTATATGGTAACACTGACGTGTCGGTATGATGTCTCGGGTCAGTACTATATGGTAACACTGATGTGTCGGTATGATGCCTCGGGTCAGTACTATATGGTAACACTGACATGTTGGTATGATGGCCTCAGGTCAGTACTATATGGTAACACTGAGGTGTCCGTATGATGTCTGGGGTCAGTACTATATGGTAACACTGATGTGTTGGTATGATGTCTGGGGTCAGTACTATATGGTAACACTGACAAGTCGGTATGATGCCTCGGGTCAGTACTATATGGTAACACTGATGTGTTGGTATGATGTCTGGGGTCAGTACTATATGGTAACACTGACGTGTCGGTATGATGCCTCAGGTCAGTACTATATGGTACCACTGACGTGTCGGTATGATGTCTCGGGTCAGTACTATATGGTAACACTGAGGTGTCAGTATGATGTCTCAGGTCAGTACTATATGGTACCACTGACGTGTCGGTATGATGTCTCGGGTCAGTACTATATGGTAACACTGAGGTGTCGGTATGATGTCTGGGGTCAGTACTATATGGTAACACTGATGTGTCGGTATGATGTCTCGGGTCAGTACTATATGGTAACACTGACGTGTCAGTATGATGTCTGGGGTCAGTACTATATGGTAACACTGACATGTCGGTATGATGTCTCAGGTCAGTACTATATGGTAACACTGATGTCAGTATGATGTCTGGGGTCAGTACTATATGGTAACACTGACGTGTCGGTATGATGTCTCGGGTCAGTACTATATGGTTTCTAATAATACCATTGTTAGGTGGATACGTTTTGATCGTTATTGCTTTTTTATTGCAATGTTGCAGCGAGCAAGAAAACACACTGCCCCCTGGGGGCCCTCAGCACTGCAGTGTGCGATCGCTTCTCCTGTGTACAGATGAGCTGCTGCACGTCTGTGAACAGATTGAGCAGATCAGCTGACATGTGCAGGGGATGATGTGAGCTCAGCTCGTTAAATCACATCAAAGGCAGGGACATGGCTAAGGACATACATATGTGTAATATACTTGCCCAATAATGCACATAATTGTGTGGGTATATACTACTATATCTCATTTACTGTCCAATAGCTCATACAGTCCTTTTAGGATATGAACACCTTCAGGATCATTCTTTATTTCTTAAATGCATTCATTTTAAGCTAAATAAATATCTATGTTTTGTTAATTGGGCTTTAGTAAACAACTTGCACCATTTTTCTCTTATTTTGCCTGTGGAATGAGCTAACTAAGTATCCATCAGTGAGCTCCTGCTGACCAATAGTTTGTTGACCAGTGATGTAACTTGAAGCTTATGTGCCCCATTGCGAAATCTCCAACAGGGCCCTCAATTATTGCAAATCTTTAACAACATTAGTCTTTTTCTATAGGCCAAAAGGACTTTTGGGGCCCCCCTAGGCTCCAGGGCCCCAGTGTGATTGCACCCCCTGCACCCCTGTAGTTACACCCCTGATGTTGAATTTAGAAGAACACGGTGGCACTCAATCCATAAACATTCTTTATTGCGTTTGTTAAAAAAACATGGATGCAGAAGCGGTGGACGGCGGCTGTTTTGTGCTTCAAAGGTTTTTGCACCAACTATTATGTGTTTCTGATCTCGTCTCAGCTGATTTATGACCACATCAAAGTCCAGCTTGGCTCAATGCGGTCTGTGATCAATCACCTGAGAGAAGGTGTATAAAATAGTGTGTAAATCTGGTAACAGAGCTCACTTACTGATCCTCAGTTAACTCATTCTGCATCCAGCAATAGACACATGGTGCCCTACAAGGTGTCCATTGCCTTTAACTCCATGATAATCATATATTATGTACTATAAATCTTATCTCATTATTAATTACATTTTATTTTTTTACAATATTTTATTTCCAGGGACCGCAGGGACCGACTGGAGATTTGGGCCCCATTGGACCGGTAGGGCCACAGGTATGTAAGTCAGAACAGAAACGGCTTGTGTTGACTTTCCTAAACATATACGATATGTGTCCTGAAACTACAACCCCCATCAGCAGCTGAGTTATACTCCTCTTATTAATTGTCAAGATATTCTATGAGGCCATTTCTCAGATCAATATGACCTCCATTACGATTCCTCCATTGATGATCTATATCCCTACAGGATATATAATGAGCATAAAATGTAAGAAAGGGCAATCCAAAAAGTAAAAAAGCATATACTTCAAGAAACTAAATATTGCTTGGTGTAATTGCTCCAATGACCATTAGGTGTCCACAGTGCATACAGTGCTTGGTGTAATCCCTCCGATGACTAGTAGGTGCCCTCAGTGCATACAGTGCTTGGTGTAATTCCTCCGATGACCAGTAGGTGCCCTCAGTGCATACAGTTCTTGATGTAATTCCTCTGATGACCAGTAGGTGCATACAGTGCTTGGTGTAATTCCTCCGATGACCAGTAGGTGTCCTCAGCGCATACAGTGCTTGGTGTAGTGTCTCTAATGAACAGTAGGTGTCTTCAGTGCATACAGTGCTCAGTGTCATTGCTCCAATGAACAGTAGGTGTCCTCAGTGCATATAGTGCTTGGTGTCATTCCTCCAATGACCAGTTGGTGTCCTCAGTGTATACAAAAGCCCAGGACAGATCAGGACTACAAAATCCCAGGTAACTTCAGCTGCACCACAAGCAATGTGGTGTATGCAATTATATGTTCCAAATGTCTAACAGGAGGCATGTACATAGGGGAGACTGGGCAACAATTCAGAACAAGAATGAATTCTCATCGCCACACAATATAAGAAAGGCGTATGGATCTACCTGTAGTAAATCTCTGACCACAGTGAATCCGATATTAATCTGCTCATCTTAAAAAGTAACATCAAATCTAAGAGAGAGAGAGGAATTTGGGAATACAAATTGATAATGACCTTTGACACATTCAAAACAGGATTGAATGTCTCACATGGATTCATGGGTTTTTATACTAATTGAAAGGACATTTGGGGATATCACATCTTCCAACAAACCCCAGGTCAATGAACTTTTGACACTTCTTACCTGAACTGTCTCACACTGATTTATGGTTTTCCTTTCTACACTCACTGAGGAATCTTCAGATCTCCACAGGCCACTAATCATTGAACAATAATACAATCGGTTCCTCTTATCTCAGAATTTTGACTTTACCTTCCCAGCTTCTCTCCCCCTCCCTAGCCTGACTCTGCTTTACTTCACCTGTCGTATTCCTGACCCTGCTTTACATCACCGGTCGTATTTACTGCATTATCTCACCCTGCTTATGTATATATGTGTGTGTCTTCAGTTTTGTGTCATTATCAGCCTGATGAAGGGGCCATAGTTTCCCGAAAGCTTGCTGTGTTTACAATCTTTTCAGTTCGCCATTAAAAGGTATCAACCTCTGAGGACTCTCAGATTCTAATATTTTTCTATCTACTGGCTAACATGATACATACATTTTTTTATCTCACTGTATACAGTGCTTGGTGTAATTCCTCCAATGACCAGTAGGTGTCCCCAGTGTATACAGTGCTTGATAGTTTCTACAATGACCAGTAGGTGTCCTCAGTGCATACAATGGTGTAATTCATCTAGTGACCAGTAGATGTCATCAGTGCATAAAGTGCTTGGTAATATTTCCAATGACCAGTAGGTGTCCTCAGCGCTTTTAGCGATTGGTATATTTCCACAAAGGACCAGCATAGTGAATACAGTGAATTCATTTTTGGGTCACATTAGATTAGAAAAACATTGCTGCTTTTTTCCAGGAACAGCGCCACTCTAGTCCACAGGCTTTCTGTGGTATTACAGCTCACTGCAATAAGGCAAAATTCCGCTTTCCTATTGATGCACTATCCACACTGCACTTTTGCAATCTCTGTAAGATCCTAATTTTGTATTATTGTGCATTATGCCTTCTATACTAATCAAATGGGACGGAGACTGGAGTCGAGGAAGGTTCCCCTTTAAATGCGATATGAGATTGTGGCTCTTGTCAGGTCTTGGTGATGGATGGAGCCGCACCTCGCTCTGCGGTACCTCCACCTGACTGCAAAAGGCCTCATCCCTCTAAGATGCCGGCGGCCTCCGGGGACACTGATGAATAAGTCATCGGCAATAAAAGCTGCGGAGCTGTCAGTCCTGTGCATCCATCGTGCCTGCCCCTTTCATTACCGCCAGCACTGAATGCTTTCATCAAGCTGTCTCGGGGTCCCCAGTGGGAAGGGTATTTTAGGGTCTTGGCAGTGAGCATCAATCTAGAGGATGTTGTAGAGACCTCTGCACAGCGGGGGCAGGGTGTAGGTCCAATGAGCCAACCGCCTTGGCCACCACCTTCCATATGCTAGTGCCCCGTTACCAAGCGGGGGCAACCAGTTTATATTTAAAGAGACCCCGTCATCAGGATTTTCTGGTCATCATAATGGGAGACCCAGACAATGGGGTTTAGGGCACTGCCCTCCGGAGGTCACACTAGGTACTACAAGTTTGTAGACACCGCCTCCTCCACTTATAAACCCCTACCGCAGGGAACATCCTCAGTTTTAAACTTAGTGTGCTCGGAGGATCACGCTTTGCTTGCACTTCACTGCATTCTCACAACTTACGTGATGGCGTCTGAAGACAAGGTAAAATGGTTCCGGTCGGGACCTGCGACAGCCTCCCCGCTCACCCTTGTGGAACACGCAGGTGGAGGTACCGGAGGGCCTTGGGCCTGGACACTTTGTGTTCTCCCGGTACGCTGTTGCGCTCCTTTCCATCCCTCTCTGGGGGGCTCTGGAGAGTGGGAGATAGGAGCCTTGCACAGCTCCGCTCCGTCCGAGGCCTCCCTAAATGGTGCTTACAGACCGGACTAGAGCCAGCCCAGTCCGAGGCCTCCCTAAATGGTGCTTACACTCCGGACTGGTGCTGAACCCCCGTCCGAGGCCTCCCTAAATGGTGCTTACAGACCGGACCGGCACTGAGGCACTCTGTGTCTCCTGTGTGCCTGGGGGTAGTGTCTGTCACTTTATGTGGCCTGACACTCAGACCGCGCGTTACCCTCGGGACCGCGGATCTGCGGGTGTACCCTGTGCTGGGGTCACCCTGGCTGACCGCCCTGTGTGTCACAGGGGCTGAGGCCGTGGGCTGCGGATGTTTGTTTTGTGCATGCAGTCTGTGTATAACATTTTACACTTTTTGCCGCGCTGCGGGCTCCGGCTCCCTCATGCTGAGGCTGCTTGGAGGATGGGATGCAGCCCGTGCGGTGACGTCATCGATGGGCGTGTGTGTGTGCTTCCCGCGTGTTCTCGGCGCCGCCCACAGTTTCACTGTCGGCGGCCATCTTTACCCTCACTTCCCGGTTGGGATCTGTATGCAGCGTGCGCCTGCACTCCAGGGGAGACCGGAAACCGTCGCGGAGGTCACACACACACACCGCTTCCTCATACCGCTTTACTGCGGTCGGTAAGCCACCGGGATTCCCGGTTTTGTTGTCTGCAATTTGGCTTATTTTCCCCTACTGTGGCGATGTCCTCAGCTGGGAAGCGTGCTGCTAGGGCGGCAGAGGCCACCATTACCTGTGCTACATGCAATGGAACACTGGTGGAGGGGTCCTGCAATAACTGCGGACGCCCAGAGGCCCGGACTGACACTGCTGAGTCAGCAGCTCCGGTGCTATACCCTGAGGTTCAGGTGATCCCAGGGCCATGGGAAACGCAGAATAAGATCAATGAATCTCTGTTGTCCCAGCTGTCCTACATGTCGCAATCCCTGGAGGCACTTAATAGGAGGCTGGATAGCCCAGCTACTCCGTCCAGTTACCCCCGGGTGTCTCCCTCTTCTGCTGTGAGACCCCTTAAGCGGGCTCGTCGTGAGGAGTCACCCGAACTCCAGGCTCTCTCTGAGGAGGAGCGTTCCTCTGATGGTGAGGACGATGATGGGGGTTCAAATTTCGGGTCTGTGTCTATATCTGAACCACCAGACGGGGTGGAGGATCTGGTGTCCTCTATCAATGAGACCTTACGTCTCGTGACACCCCCTGAGGAGGTGACGGTGCACCCGAAGGAGGTCTATCAATGGCTGCGGCCAGAGGCTAGACCAAGTGGCTCCTTCATGGACCACACTAATTTTGGAAGGGTGGTTAGAGCTCCCAGGTTACATCCTGGGCGGCGTTATGTCCGTAAACCCAAGGACAATCGCTTCCCCTTCCCCCAGGAGGTGCTTCAGGAGTGGTCCCCGAAGGTGGACGCTTCCATGACCAGGATTGCTGCACGCTCCCTTTTCTCTGCCTCTGATAGCTCCTCGCTGAAGGATGCTACGGATAGACAGGTTGAGCAACTCGCCAAGTCTTCCTATGAGGCTGTGGGGTCTTCCTTTGCCCCTAATTTTGCCACGGTCTGGACCTTGCAAGCGATTACTACGTGCTTGGATGGTATCTCTGACCTGGCAAGATCCAGTCCAGAGGTCCTGGCACTTACCGAGAGGGCAAGGGCCTATGCGGACTACGCCAGGACGGCGACTCTGGAAACTGCCACTCGCTCAGCTGTGGCTTCGGCCAATGCTATAGCGATCCGCAGGTTGTTGTGGCTGCGTCTTTGGGACTCAGATGCCACATCTAAGAAGATTTTGCAGAATCTTCCGTTCGCTGGTGACAGGCTTTTTGGCACCGAACTGGACAAGCTGATAAAGGATTCTGCTGAGTCTAAGATACCGCAGAATAAGCCTAAGCCACGGTATACCGTTAAAAGGAACCCAAAACAGTGGTCCTTTCGTTCCAGCTCGCAGTCATCAGCACCGTCCGCTCGCACGGACCGAGGGGGAAAGCCCGCTTCTCAGTGGCGCTCTAAGAGTCGTCCAAAGAAGCCGGCGGGGACGGCAGCGGCCGCCCCCAAACCCGCCTCTGCATGACTCGCTCTCCCTTCCTACCTCCCCACAGGTGGGGGGCCGCTTGTCTCGCTTTCAGGACAAATGGCTACTTCACGTTCAAGATCAGTGGGTTCGAGACGTGGTCTCGCGAGGTTACAGGATAGAGCTGACGTCAAAACCGATATCCCGATTCCATCGGTCGGTCCCATCGCCAGAAAAGGCTCAGGCTTTTTACTTGGTGTTGGAGGGTCTCCGCAGAGACGGAGTGGTGATACCGGTGCCTCCCGGAGAGAGGTTCAGGGGTTTTTACTCCAACCTCTTTATCGTCCCGAAGAAGGACGGATCCTTCCGCCCGGTACTGGACCTGAAGTTGTTCAACCATCACGTGTTGGTTCGGAAGTTCCGCATGGAATCACTGCGCTCCGTGATCGCGGCTGTATCACAGGGAGACTTCCTGGCGTCCATAGATATCAGAGACGCTTACCTTCATGTGCCCATTGCACCAGCTCATCAGCGCTGGCTGAGATTCGCAGTGGGGAAGAACACTTCCAATTTGTGGCGCTGCCGTTCGGGTTGGCCTCGGCACCGCGGGTGTTCACAAAGGTGATGGCCTCTATGATGGCTCTCCTGCACGTGCAGGGACATGCCGTCATTCCCTATTTGGACGACCTACTGGTCAGGGCGCCATCAGAACACCTTTGTCAAGAGAGCCTGGATGTGACCATGCGGTCTCTGGAACAGTTCGGTTGGCTCCTCAATATTCAGAAGTCAACGCTAGTTCCGACCCAGTCTTTGACATATTTGGGCATGGACTTCAACACAGCTTCAGCCCTGGTGTCTCTGCCACGAGTCAAGCAGATGGCGATCCAATCAGGAGTGCAAGCAGTCCTCCTGTCACCACAATCATCCCTACGGGTGTTGATGATGCTGGTGGGGCGCATGGTGGCAGCAATAGAGGCGGTGCCTTTTGCACAATTTCGCCTCCGTCCTCTCCAGCTGGAGATCCTCCGCAGGTGGGACAAAAGGTCGATTTCTCTGAATCGGCTGGTGACCCTTTCCCAACCGACCAGAGATTCCCTGCAGTGGTGGTTACAGCCACATCACTTGTCTCGGGGCCGGTCCTTCATCAAACCGTCATGGTTAGTGGTGACCACCGACGCCAGTCTGAAGGGCTGGGGAGCAGTGTACTTACACCACAGGGCCCAAGGCCTCTGGACTCAGCCAGAGTCGGCGTTGCAGATCAACGTGCTGGAGATCAGGGCGATCTATCTGGCGCTCCTGGCGTTTCAGAGATTCCTCTCAGGACAACCCATTCGGGTTCAGTCCGACAATGCGACGGCCGTCGCTTATATAAATCATCAAGGAGGAACCAGGAGTGCAGAGGCTCTGGCCGAAGTCCACCGCATCCTATCCTGGGCGGAGGACAACAACTGCCTGATCTCCGCAGTTCACATCCCAGGGGTCGAAAACTGGGAGGCCGACTATCTGAGGCGGCAGGGGATGGACGCCGGAAAGTGGTCTCTTCATCCGGACGTCTTCCGGGACATCTGCAGCAGATGGGGCACTCCGGACGTGGATCTGATGGCCTCACGGCTGAATCATCAGGTGCCGCAATACATGGCGAGGTCATGGGATCCCCAATCTCTGGGAGCGGACGCCCTGATCTTGACTTGGTCCAGATTCCATCTACCATATGTGTTCCCGCCTCTGGCTCTGATTCCCAGGGTGCTGTGGAAAATCAGGTCGGAGTGCAGGGTCGCCATTCTAGTGGCTCCAGATTGGCCCAGGAGGTCCTGGTATCCGGACCTGTGGCAACTGTCAGGCGGACACAGGTGGGCTCTTCCAGACCGCGCAGATTTACTCGCGCAAGGCCCATTCTTCCACCTCAATTCCAAGGCCCTCAGATTGACTGCATGGCTCTTGAGGCCTGGCTGCTGACTTCCAGGGGTTTTTCCCCTACGGTGGTTGCCACTATGAATCGGGCTAGGAAGCCAGTCTCAAGGAAGATGTACCACAGGACGTGGAAAATCTTTTTTACTTGGTGTGCCTCTGGTGGACGATCTCCGTGGCCCTTGTCCATCCCGACGTTGTTGGCTTTCCTACAGTCGGGTTTGGAATTAGGATTATCCCTTGGCTCCTTGAAAGGTCAAGTCTCAGCACTTTCAGTGCTGTTTGACAGGCGATTGGCGCTCCTCCCGAAGGTCCGTCAATTTCTGCAGGGGGTGTCACGGATGGTTCCGCCCTACAAGAGACCTCTGGACCCTTGGGACCTCAACATGGTCCTGGCGGCATTACAGAGACCACCGTTTGAGCCGCTGAGAGATGTTTCTCTATCTCGCCTGTCTCAGAAAGTGACCTTTCTGGTGGCAATCACGTCTCTGAGAAGGGTCTCAGAATTGGCTGCACTTTCGTGCAAGTCTCCCTTTCTGGTGGTTCACCAAGACAAGGTGGTGTTGCGCCCGCGGCCTGAATTCTTGCCGAAGGTGGTTTCAACTTTTCACCTGAACCAGGAGATTGTTCTCCCATCATTTTGCCCTGCTCCCGTTCATCAGGTTGAACGCGACCTCCATACTCTGGATCTCGTGAGAGCGGTACGCATTTATGTGTCCAGGACCGCCTCCTTTAGGAGTTCGGATTCCTTATTTGTTCTTACGACAGGTCGCTGTAAGGGGTCCGCGGCATCAAAGTCGACATTGGCCAGATGGATTAAGGCTTCCATTCAAGAGGCTTACCGGGCTTCTGGTTTGCCTCTCCCGGTGGGATTGAAGGCTCACTCTACCAGAGCTGTAGGTGCCTCCTGGGCCTTGCGACATCGAGCGTCTGCTCTACAGGTGTGTCAGGCAGCCACGTGGTCTAGCCTGCACACTTTCTCTAAGCACTATATGGTGCATGCCCATGCCTCTGCGGATGCAAGTTTGGGCAGGCGGGTTCTCCAGGCGGCGGTTGCCCACCTTTAAAGGGAACCATGTATTATCCGTCTTGTTGAGGAACTCTTCCCGCCCTGGGGTATTGCTTTAGGACATCCCCATTGTCTGGGTCTCCCATTATGATGACCAGAAAAAAGAGAATTTTGTTTACGTACCGTAAATTCTTTTTTCTTTAATCATCAATGGGAGACCCAGCACCCACCCAGTTGTTCCGTTGCATGTTTTGCATTTGTTCTGTTCTCTGTTGAGACAGTGTTTGCCGGGTTGTTGAACCGTCTGTGCACGGCATTCGTCCCGATGTTTCGGGTGTGCTTTATTTCCTCCTCGCAGCTTATGGACCAAACTGAGGATGTTCCCTGCGGTAGGGGTTTATAAGCGGAGGAGGCGGTGTCTACAAACTTGTAGTACCTAGTGTGACCTCCGGAGGGCAGTGCCCTAAACCCCATTGTCTGGGTCTCCCATTGATGATTAAAGAAAAAAGAATTTACGGTACGTAAACAAAATTCTCTTTTTATCAGTATTAAGCAAAGCTCCGGCCATAATGTCTCTGTGCTGCTGATTACACCGATACCTGCGGGGTAGGAGGCTGCTCTGTGGAATTATCTTTCTCTTCTGTGCATCATGGCAGGATTTGGGTGTTGGGTTGTCTTCTTCTCTGCCCCTCCATCTGCCCCCTCTGCTTCTTCTTCCCCTGCCCCTGCTGCTTCTTCTCCAACTTCCCCGCCCCCTCTGTTTCTTCTCCGCCTGCCCCCTCTGCTTCTCCTCCACTTGCCCCCACTGTTTCTTCTCCGCCTGCCCCCTCTGCTTCTCCTCCACTTGCCCCCACTGTTTCTTCTCCACCTGCCCCCTCTGCTTTTTCTTTACCTGCTCCCTCTGTTTCTGCCTGACCCTCTTCTTCTCTGCCTGCCCTCTCTGCTTATCCTCCACCTGACCTCTCTGTTTCTTCTCCGCCTGCCCCCTCTCCTTCATCTCTGCCTGCCCTCTCTGCTTCTTCTGCACCTGCCCGCTCTGCTTCTTCTCCACCTGCCCCCTCTGCTTCTTCTCTGCCTGACCCTCTGCTTCTCCGCCTGCCCTCTCTGCGTCTTCTCCGCCTGCCCCCTCTGCTTCATCTCTCCTTGCCCTCTCTGCTTCTTCTCCGCCTGCCCTCTCTGCGTCTTCTCCGCCTGCCCTCTCTGCGTCTTCTCCGCCTGCCCTCTCTGCTCTTCTCCACCTGCCCGCTCTGCTTCTTCTCCGCCTGCCCCCTCTGCTTCTTCTCTGCCTGACCCTCTGCTTCTCCGTCTGCCCTCTCTGCTTCTTCTCTGCCTGACCCTCTGCTTCTTCTCCGCCTGCCCCCTCTGCTTCTTTTTCACCCCTCCACCTCCGCCCCTCCACCCTCAGCTTCTTCTCCTCCTACCCCTGCTTCTTCCACGTCCCTCCACTGGTTGATTTACAGGTCACTGATTATTTTGTGACCTGTCTCTTTTTTTGGGGTGGGCAGCACATGCACAGCGTGATTCCACAGATGATGTTCAATAAAACTGCAGGAGGCAGCGCATGCACAGATTGAGATTTTAGCTAAATGATTTCTTTAGTAAACCAAAATCTCGATCTGCGCATGCGCTGCTTCTGGCACCATTTATTGAAGACTGTGCACACGAGTAATGTTATTCTGTGGCTGGTTTGCAGATCTTCAATAAAATGGTGCTAGACGTGCCACATGTGCAGATCAGGATTTAAGATATGTGACCTTTTCATTGAGCCAAAATCTGGATCTGGGCATGCACCGCCTCTAGCACCATTCTTTTAAAGACCTTGCGCTTGTTCAGAGTGATTCTATGGCTGGTCTGCAGGACTTTAGTAGGATGGCTCATCTACCAGAGGCAGCGCATGCACAGATTGCAATTTTAGCTCCATGACTTCTCTATTAGGCCAAAATCTCAATCTGTGTGACAGTCTGACTTCAATAAAATATAAAGGGGGGGGACAAGAGGCGCAATAGTGCCCTATCACTAGTGACACTAGTATGTAGATGGTGGTGCTGTGTGGCCGCTCACCTGGTCCAGTTGTGGTCCCCACAACTGGTTTGACTGCGTTTAGGAATCAATGTTCCAAGCTGCTGCAGGACCTCCACCTACCACTGGATCGTGGTATGTTCCAAGAAAGATGATGGGAGTGATGGTGTGTCACGGTCCGCGCTGCTTCTGGATTAAAAACTCACCAAAGAGCCCAGCAAACTTTCATCCTCTTTATTCCTTAATCCAACGCGTTTCAACGCCACAACCCGGCGTCTTCCTCAGGGATATTACAAGCATACACATAGAGGGGGTTTTTATAGCCCCTATATCCACAAAAAAGAGGTGTCATCTATTTACCAATGATGTCATCCTCATCATCACAGGGGGGAGGATCCACCTATTTTGGCGCAATTTTCTTATAAAACACTTAATACATCACATAATTGTTGGAAAAATGATCCATGCCTCCAGACATTATTGATTAAAACAACTATAAAAGAAATTTTCTAAAATGGAGCAAAATAGAGGCAAGAAATAAAAAAATAAACAAGATCGATCTCTCCATTGATACATATAAAAAATGTCATGAATTAGATCATTATTCGTTCGGGACTAGAACCTGCGGATTCCAGGCATGTATGTGGTGTTTTAATGGTCTCAATGTTGCGCACCACTATGGATTCTCGTATTGGGATTGCTTGTTGAGAAGGTTTCATTTTTTTAAAAAACAAGGGATGGATATATAAAGGTTTATGGGGTTGATCTAAGAAAAATTTTTTTAAAAAATTTTTACTTGTTGGATATTAAAAAAATATTTTATTATTTACTATTAAAATTATTAAAATATTGTTGGAACCGATCAAAAATTTACAACAGATATTAAGTACAAAAAAAGTAATAAAACAACCATATATATATTCCTGAGCATTAGCTCAGCAGGATAGGACGAAAGACTCCATGCCAAGAGCCCCAGGTTCCATCCCTAAACGAAGTATGTCATCAAGACAGGGAAGCATCAAACAACAAACTCATTACACCAACGAGACAAAAAGGAAAATTTCTATAACTGCATATTATAGTCTAAACACAAGATGGCGCTCCAAGCCTTTACACAGCATGACTTCTGATGTAAATATCATTACATATTAAAAATTATTAAAAATACACCATGATAAAATATGTGAGGATTGTGATATTGAATAGAAGTTATTTATAATGCGGACATATAGTATCCCTAGTAGGATTCCCTGTGTTATAAACTCATGAGAATAAAGAAAGAAAAAGAAGACCCAAGTGGATTGGTGTGAAAAAACAGATATTAGTGTATTCAAAAGTGGGGGATATGAAAATAGAATAATGATTCATATATATAGTGATATCAATGGTGACAGTGTATATTCAGAGGAATTCATCCATATGGTGAAGTATGTGAAGTGGACAGATGTATGAGAAATACCCATTTGTGGAACCATAAAGTGCTTTATATCCAGGTAACAAAGAAGCACGATTCAGAGGTAAAATAGATGAATAAATAAATAAAAAACAGATGAATAAATAAATAAATAAAAAAATAAAAAACGGAGCTTCCTATGAAGTGGACTAGTGTTCATGTTCCTATGAGCTGAGGAACACTCAATCTGGTACCCAATCTCTAGTTCAAGAGGCAGTTGCCATAGTTACTGTTTAGAGAACAGTGCAAATATCCGCCCCAGAGGGCAGTATAAATCCATTTTATAACGTGTAAAGTCATGTTGTGTAAAAGACTGCACTTTTCAATTCAGCCACCAGATGGCTCAGGTTTGGTACCTCGGTCAGGTTCAGGAGGCAATCTCCATAGTAACATGTTAATAGGCCTGAACGGTTGCCTAAATGTTCGCCACTAGGGGCAGATAAGAGCAGTTCTTCATAATATAGTATCAAATTTGGATCAGAAGAAATAAAGAACATATAGTAGAACGCCATAACCAAAAAATATGTAAATAAATAATCAAAAAGTTTTTTGTTATGCTAATTAAGATATAAATATATAGACAGCATATATCAAGTTGCTGTAAAACCACTTATTCATGTTTCCTCATATTCTTGATGAAAAAACAGGGGGGGAAAGAACCAAAATATCTAAAAGATATGAAAGATGATTTTCATTTTGGAGGGTTTGAGATTTATATTACATAATAATTATTTCACACACAATGGGAATATGTACCATCAGAAATATGGGACCGCAATGGGGTCGAAGGTCGCGTGCTCTTATGCGAACCTATTTATGGGGGTTTTTGAGAATTTATATTTTCTCGATGATAATTTCAAAAAGGGCTTGGTGTTATATAAGAGATTCATAGACGACATTCTGCTTATTTGGGATATGAATTGTGGTGACATACATGTTTTTATTGATTTTATCTTGTACAATAATTGGGGACTTGGCTTCGAACCCCATGTGAACAACCAAACTATCAATTTTTTGGATCTGACCATTTTTATCGAAAACAATACCATTTGCACAAAAACTTTTTTCAAATTAACGGATAGGAATTCCTACATTGATTATAAGAGTGGGCATGATATCAATTGGCTTAGAAATATACCTTTTGGACAATTCAGGCGTATTAGAAAGAATTGTTCTAAACAAAGCGACTATTCATCCCAATCAGGAATACTGAGCGAAAGATTCCGAGACAGGAAATATCCGAAAAAATTGGTTGAATTAGCCCGAAAGTCATGTGGTAAAATGGACCAGGATACCCTTTTAACCCCGAAATTGAAAGAAAAAAATATGCAGGATAAGTTTAGATTTAATTTTATCACCACGTTTAATAGGAATCATAAGGCCATAAAGGATTGTTTACATGCACATTGGCATATTCTCAAGAAAGATCCAGTCTTGAAAACTATGATACCTGATAAACCATGTATAACATTTAGAAGAGCACCAAATATAAAGAATTTGATAGCCCCTAGTCGTCTGTCACAGCCCAAGCCTGTAACACAAAATGATAAAGCAGGTAAAACTACTACGAGATGTGGAAGGAAGAAATGCCTCTGTTGCAAGAGCATACAGAGGGTTTCTTCTTTTTGTTCAACTACAACGAATGAAACATTCCCCATCGAACATAATATGAACTGCACAACTAACTATGTGATCTATTTACTACAATGTTCCTGCCCTTTTCAGTATGTGGGGCGTACCACTAGATCATTGAGTGAAAGGTTGAATAAGCACAGGAGTAACATTAGGCACGGTTTCAAATTGCATGGTGTATCATCCCACTTTGACAAATTCCATGATAGAGACCCAACAGGGATGAAAGTAACTCCTATAGATCATATACCCATTGAGACTAATAACAGGTTTGAAGCCCTGAAAAGAAAAGAAAAGTATTGGATCTATAGCTTGAACACCTTGAAACCTAAAGGGTTAAATCTAGTTTCGGAATTGATTTAATATTTACTTCCAACCGAGATGTAGATATTTTGGTTCTTTCCCCCCTGTTTTTTCATCAAGAATATGAGGAAACATGAATAAGTGGTTTTACAGCAACTTGATATATGCTGTCTATATATTTATATCTTAATTAGCATAACAAAAAACTTTTTGATTATTTATTTACATATTTTTTGGTTATGGCGTTCTACTATATGTTCTTTATTTCTTCTGATCCAAATTTGATACTATATTATGAAGAACTGCTCTTATCTGCCCCTAGTGGCGAACATTTAGGCAACCGTTCAGGCCTATTAACATGTTACTATGGAGATTGCCTCCTGAACCTGACCGAGGTACCAAACCTGAGCCATCTGGTGGCTGAATTGAAAAGTGCAGTCTTTTACACAACATGACTTTACACGTTATAAAATGGATTTATACTGCCCTCTGGGGCGGATATTTGCACTGTTCTCTAAACAGTAACTATGGCAACTGCCTCTTGAACTAGAGATTGGGTACCAGATTGAGTGTTCCTCAGCTCATAGGAACATGAACACTAGTCCACTTCATAGGAAGCTCCGTTTTTTATTTTTTTATTTATTTATTTATTCATCTGTTTTTTATTTATTTATTCATCTATTTTACCTCTGAATCGTGCTTCTTTGTTACCTGGATATAAAGCACTTTATGGTTCCACAAATGGGTATTTCTCATACATCTGTCCACTTCACATACTTCACCATATGGATGAATTCCTCTGAATATACACTGTCACCATTGATATCACTATATATATGAATCATTATTCTATTTTCATATCCCCCACTTTTGAATACACTAATATCTGTTTTTTCACACCAATCCACTTGGGTCTTCTTTTTCTTTCTTTATTCTCATGAGTTTATAACACAGGGAATCCTACTAGGGATACTATATGTCCGCATTATAAATAACTTCTATTCAATATCACAATCCTCACATATTTTATCATGGTGTATTTTTAATAATTTTTAATATGTAATGATATTTACATCAGAAGTCATGCTGTGTAAAGGCTTGGAGCGCCATCTTGTGTTTAGACTATAATATGCAGTTATAGAAATTTTCCTTTTTGTCTCGTTGGTGTAATGAGTTTGTTGTTTGATGCTTCCCTGTCTTGATGACATACTTCGTTTAGGGATGGAACCTGGGGCTCTTGGCATGGAGTCTTTCGTCCTATCCTGCTGAGCTAATGCTCAGGAATATATATATGGTTGTTTTATTACTTTTTTTGTACTTAATATCTGTTGTAAATTTTTGATCGGTTCCAACAATATTTTAATAATTTTAATAGTAAATAATAAAATATTTTTTTAATATCCAACAAGTAAAAATTTTTTAAAAAAATTTTTCTTAGATCAACCCCATAAACCTTTATATATCCATCCCTTGTTTTTTAAAAAAATGAAACCTTCTCAACAAGCAATCCCAATACGAGAATCCATAGTGGTGCGCAACATTGAGACCATTAAAACACCACATACATGCCTGGAATCCGCAGGTTCTAGTCCCGAACGAATAATGATCTAATTCATGACATTTTTTATATGTATCAATGGAGAGATCGATCTTGTTTATTTTTTTATTTCTTGCCTCTATTTTGCTCCATTTTAGAAAATTTCTTTTATAGTTGTTTTAATCAATAATGTCTGGAGGCATGGATCATTTTTCCAACAATTATGTGATGTATTAAGTGTTTTATAAGAAAATTGCGCCAAAATAGGTGGATCCTCCCCCCTGTGATGATGAGGATGACATCATTGGTAAATAGATGACACCTCTTTTTTGTGGATATAGGGGCTATAAAAACCCCCTCTATGTGTATGCTTGTAATATCCCTGAGGAAGACGCCGGGTTGTGGCGTTGAAACGCGTTGGATTAAGGAATAAAGAGGATGAAAGTTTGCTGGGCTCTTTGGTGAGTTTTTAATCCAGAAGCAGCGCGGACCGTGACACACCATCACTCCCATCATCTTTCTTGACTTCAATAAAAGGGTGTCATGGAGCTGAAATCTTCATCTGCACATGTGCTGACATCAACGTGCATATTATTAAAGACCTGCAGACCGTCTGCAGAATCACACTGCGCATGCATCATCTACCACAATAGTCATGGTGGTGCCATGGAATTTCAAAAGGGTGGCAGAAAACAGAGGATGCAGGAGGAGGAGCGGAGAAGAAGCGGAGGAAGCAGGTGGAGGGGCAGAGGAGAAGCAGAGGAGGCAGGTGGAGGGACAGGGGAGAAGCAGAGGAGGCAGGTGGAGGGGAGGATTAAAAGCGGAGGAGGCAGGTGGAGGGGGGGAGAGAAGTAGAGGAGCAGGTGAAGCGGTAAAGAGAAGCGGAGGAGGCAGGTGGAGGGGTGGATAAGCCGGATATAAAGTGGAGAAGGCAAGGGGAGGGGCACAGAATAAGCAGTGGAGGCAGGTGGAGTGACGGATAAGAAGCGGAGGAGACAGTTGGAGGGACAGATATAAAGTGGAGGAGGTAGGGTGAGGAGCAGAGAAGAAGCAGAGGAGGCAGGTGGAGAGATAAAAAAGCAGTGAAGGAGGTAGGTGGAGGGGCGGAGAACAAGCAAAGGAGGCAGGTGGAGGGGTGGAGAAGAGGAGGAGGTAGGTGGAGGAGCGGAGAACAAGCGAAGGAGGCAGGTGGAGGGGTGGAGAAGAAGTGGAGGATGTAGGAAGAGGAGAAAAAAAGAAGCAGAGGAGGTAGATGGAGGGGTGGAGAAGAAGCGGAGGAGACAGTTGGAGGGACGGATATAAAGTGGAGGAGGTAGGGGGAGGGGCAGAGAAGAAGCAGAGGAGGCAGGTGGAGAGATGAAGAAGCAGTGAAGGAGGTAGGTGAAGGCAGAGAACAAGCGGAGGAGGCAGGTGGAGGTGCAGAAGAGAAGCGGAGGAGGCAAGTGGAGGGGAGGATAAGAAGTGGAGGAGGCAGGTGGAGGGGTGGAGAGAAGCGGAGGAGGCTGGTGGAAGGGCGTATATAAAGTGGAGAAGGCTGGGGGAGGGGCAGAAAACAAGCAGAGGAGGCAGATGGAGGGATGAAGAAGCAGTGGAGGAGGAAGGTGGAGGGGCAGAGAACAAGCAAAGGAGGTAGGTGGAGGGGTGGAGAAGGACCGGAGAAAGCAAGCGGAGGGTTGGAGAAGAAGCGGACGAGGCAGGTGGAGAAGAAGTGGAGACAGGCGGAGGGGTGGAGAAGCAGAGGAGGCAGGTGGAGGGGTGGAGAAGAAAAATACCCAATCCCTCAGTGCACAGAAGACGTCATCAGATAAAAACTTTAGATGAAGATGATTCCACAACCACAGATCGGATCCTCCACCGCAGGTATCAGTGTAATCAGCATCGCAGCCACATTATGGCAGATATTAGAAGACAGTCCCAGCTCTCCATAGAACTTTATAGGCACCAACTGTCATCTCCTATTTCAATCATGCAGAAATCTGTTTTCACTGCAGACACGTTCTTCCCAGGAATTGAGAATTGTAATGAAAAATCAATTTAGGAGCAGAAAGAAGCGGATTTGTCTAATAAGATATATTACATTGCTTCTTATTTTTACAAGTACTATTAATTTATTAAATTAAAAAAGCTAATAAATAAAACAATATTTATTCTTTAAATTTAATAAAAAAGGTAGAAACACATTTTTAATTTAAAATCACCCCATTCTCCATCCAAGAAAAAAAAAGATAAAAGAAATATGTAAATCAATAAGATATCAGGTATCGCCGCATCTGTAAATGTGTCAAAATCTGAAATGATTTAACCCATTTGGTAAAGGCTGTAAAACAAAACCAAAAAATTAAATGGCAGAATTACTTTTTTATGGTCTCCGCTTTTTCCCTAAAATTGCAATCAAAGGCATAAAAATATAAAATATATTCATATATATCCAAAATGGTATTAATAATAAAGTGATCCTGCCACACATATATATTAAACCCTTACATAGGCCCATCGACACAAGTATTAATAAAATAATAATAATAATAATAATAATATTTTTGGTATCGCTGCAATCATTCTGTCCTGGAGAATCATTTATCCAGGTCAGTATTATTGTACAATGTCTGTCTTACAATTTCCCCCCCCCCCCGAAAAAAAAAGGATCTTATTGGATCTCCTTAATAGGGATATCCCACCACACTGCAGCCCGAAGCCATGTCTCATTGGGCCCACTCTTTATTATTGGGGAGACTTCATTTCCACGACCGCTCCTTTACAATGTAATATTCTTCTCGGTCAGGATCGGTGCTCGCTGAACATTTGGGTCAGTTCGTACGCTGAATTTAACTAAAATCACTTGACAAGCTGACACAGCAGAATAGTGAATGAACCTTCCATACAGAGACAGCAAAAAGATATAAATAGGAACTTGTATCAACCCCTGATCATCGCAGGTCACTGCACCCCCATGTGTGGAGGAAGGAAAAGCAAAAGGACTGACTCTTTCTACTCAACATGAAAGTCAAAATGGAAGGAAAATGAACCTTCCAGCCAACATGGAAGTCAAAATGGAAGGGCAGTGACCACTTCCAACCAACATGTGGACCCATTCCAACCAACATGGAAGATAAAAATAGAAGGACAGTGACCCCTTCCAACCAACAGGTGACCCATTCCAACCAATATGGAAGTCAAAATGGAAGGACAGTAATCCCTTCCAACCAACATGTGACCCTTTCCAACTAACATGGGAGTCAAAATGGAAGGACAGTGACCCCTTCCAACCAACAGGTGACCCATTCCAACCAACATGGAAGTCAAAATGGAAGGACAGTGACCCCTTCCAACCAACAGGTGACCCATTCCAACCAACATGGAAGTCAAAATGGAAGGACAGTGACCCCTTCCAACCAACAGGTGACCCATTCCAACCAATATGGAAGTCAAAATGGAAGGACAGTAATCCCTTCCAACCAACAGGTGACCCATTCCAACCAACATGGAGTCAAAATGGAAGGACAGTGACCCTTCCAACCAACAGGTGACCCATTCCAACCAATATGGAAGTCAAAATGGAAGGACAGTAATCCCTTCCAACCAACAGGTGACCCATTCCAACCAACATGGAAGTCAAAATGGAAGGACAGTGACCCCTTCCAACCAACAGGTGACCCATTCCAACCAACATGGAAGTCAAAATGGAAGGACAGTGACCCCTTCCAACCAACAGGTGACCCTTTCCAACTAACATGGGAGTCAAAATGGAAGGACAGTGACCCATTGCAACGAACTTGAAAGTCAAACTGGAAGGTCAGTGACCCATTGCAACAAACTTGAAAGTCAAGCTTGAAGGTCTGTGACCCATTCTAATCAACATATGACCCATTCCAACCAACATGAAGTCAAAATAAAAAAACAGTGACCCTTTCCAGCCAACATTGAAGTCAAAGTGGAGCAACAGTGACTCCTTCCAGCCAAAATGAAAATGTAAAGGACAGTTAAGCCTTCCAACCAACATGCAAGTCAAAATGCAAGGACAGTGACCCCTTCCAACCAACATGTGACCCATTTCAACCAATATGTGACCCATTCCAACCAACATGGAAGTCAAAATGGAAGGACAGTCACCCCTTCCAACCAACATGTGACCCATTCCAACCAACATGAAAGTCAAAATGGAAGGACAGTGACCCCTTCCAACCAACATGTGACCCATTCCAGCCAACATGAAAGTCAATTTGGAAGGACAATTAACCTTCCAACCAACATGGAAGTCAAAATGGAAGGACAGTGACCCCTTCCAACCAACATGTGACCCATTCCAACCAATATGGAAGTCAAATGGAAGGACAGTGACCCATTTCAACCAATATGTGACCCATTCCAACCAATATGGAAGTCAAAATGGAAGGACAGTAATCCCTTCCAACCAACATGTGACCCATTCCAACCAATATGGAAGTCAAATGGAAGGACAGTAATCCCTTCCAACCAACATGTGACCCATTCCAACCAACATGGAAGTCAAAATGAAAAGACGGTGAACACTTCCAACCAACATGTGACCCTTTCCAACTAACATGGGAGTCAAAATGGAAGGACAGTGACCCATTGCAACGAACTTGAAAGTCAAACTGGAAGGTCAGTGACCCATTGCAACAAACTTGAAAGTCAAGCTGGAAGGTCTGTGACCCATTCTAATCAACATATGACCCATTCCAACCAACATGAAGTCAAAATAAAAAAACAGTGACCCATTCCAGCCAACATTGAAGTCAAAGTGGAGCAAACAGTGACTCCTTCCAGCCAAAATGAAAATGTAAAGGACAGTTAAGCCTTCCAACCAACATGCAAGTCAAAATGCAAGGACAGTGACCCCTTCCAACCAACATGTGACCCATTCCAAGCAACATGTGACCCATTCCAACCAACATGGAAGTCAAAATGGAAGGACAGTGACCCCTTCCAACCAACATGTGACCCATTCCAACCAACATGAAAGTCAAAATGGAAGGACAGTGACCCCTTCCAATCAACAGGTGACCCATTCCAACCAACATGAAAGTCAAAATGGAAGGACAGTGACCCCTTCCAACCAACAGGTGACCCATTCCAACCAATATGGAAGTCAAATGGAAGGACAGTAATCCCTTCCAACCAACATGTGACCCATTCCAACCAATATGGAAGTCAAATGGAAGGACAGTAATCCCTTCCAACCAACAGGTGACCCATTCCAACCAATATGGAAGTCAAAATGGAAGGACAGTGACCCCTTCCAACCAACTGGTGACCCATTCCAACCAATATGGAAGTCAAATAGAAGGACAGTAATCCCTTCCAACCAACATGTGACCCATTCCAACCAACATGGGAGTCAAAATGGAAGGACAGTGACCCATTGCAACGAACTTGAAAATCAAACTGGAAGGTCTGTGACCCATTCCAATCAACATATGACCCATTCCAACCAACATGAAGTCAAAATAAAAAAACAGTGACCCTTTCCAGCCAACATTGAAGTCAAAGTGGAGCAACAGTGACTCCTTCCAGCCAAAATGAAAATGTAAAGGACAGTTAAGCCTTCCAACCAACATGCAAGTCAAAATGCAAGGACAGTGACCCCTTCCAACCAACATGTGACCCATTCCAAGCAACATGTGACCCATTCCAACCAACATGGAAGTCAAAATGGAAGGACAGTGACCCCTTCCAACCAACATGTGACCCATTCCAACCAACATGAAAGTCAAAATGGAAGGACAGTGACCCCTTCCAACCAACAGGTGACCCATTCCAACCAACATGAAAGTCAAAATGGAAGGACAGTGACCCCTTCCAACCAACAGGTGACCCATTCCAACCAACATGAAAGTCAAAATGGAAGGACAGTGACCCCTTCCAACCAACATGTGACCCATTTCAACCAATATGTGACCCATTTCAACCAATGTGTGACCCATTTCAACCAACTTGTAAGTCAAAATGGGAGGACAGTGATCCCTTCCAACCCATATGGAAGTCAAAGTGGAAGATTAGTGACCACATTCAAACAATATACTATAAAGGTCTGATTGCACTCAGTATCCCAGAGCCTGTAAATAGGGATGAGCGAGTAGTGAAATGTTCGGACTTGCTATACTCGTAATGAGTAGGTCGTTACTAATAGCAAGTCCAATCTAAGTCAATGGGAAATGCGAGTACTTTCACAGTGTATCTATATAAACTGCGAAAGTGAAATATAAGTTAATAAAAGGTGTTAAAAATAAAAAAAAATAACATACTCACCTATCTGATGGCTGTCCCAGGACCTGAAAGAACACATCTGATGGCCTGCCAGGACCTTAAGTCTGATGGACAATCAGATGGCTGTTAGCGATCAGGTGGTATATATACTGTACATCATATAGGTGTTTAGCTCACCTCCTATAGATAAAAGCAGGTTAATTCCACATAACATAACTATACAAACCCAAGTCAAGGTTACACTACACATTCAATTCTCATGACATGAAGGCTTGAATAAAGTGCTTCAGGTACAATAT
The DNA here is from genome assembly GCA_033576535.1 of Allobates femoralis. Lineage (NCBI taxonomy): Eukaryota > Metazoa > Chordata > Amphibia > Anura > Aromobatidae > Allobates > Allobates femoralis. Next base: position 21,393,800 of record JARQOC010000005.1, read on the forward strand.
CTGATTTACCCATGTGGGAGACCCGCTAGTGGACCAGGACGCCAGCCTCGATGACCGTTTCACCAGGTGGCTTCTTCAGGGGGCATCGTCAAAGTCTAAGGAAAATGATCCCTTTCGACCAACATGAAAGTCAATCTTGAAGGATAGTGATACCCTCAAACCAATGAAGACATAAAGGTTCCCAACCAATGTGGAGTTCAATGACTCTTTCCACCCAACATTATGAAAAAAGACAGTTGCATTGGAGAGGAAAAGACCAAAAAATGCAACCAGTGAATGTGCAATCATCAAAAATGCTCACCGTATGCAGCCACAAGAATCCATCATCTAATGCACTTGGCAGGATGCAGCTAGACGCCATTAAGTAGAGGCAAACACAGGTGCTAGATACCGACATAATTACTCTCAGCCAACCAATACATGGGGGAGGTGACTGATGGTATTTACTGTGCACACAGATGTTTGCATTCATAGGGCGCCATTCACACAGATACATATGGTGCAGAGTGTCTGTTTGCTACCCACTGATCCTGTCCAGGCTACTGAACCAGGCGATGCCTCTGCACCACTAGATGAACGACACACCCAGGGGCCCAGGTCCACTCCGCAAAATGTTAAAAAAAGGCAAAAAATATTTTTTTGATACAAATTTGTTTATAAGGTATTGGTAGATGTTATGGCCAAAACATTGAATGGCGCCCTACGTAAGCAAATATTATCTCTGTGCATAGTAAATGCCATCAGTCACCTCCCCCATGTATTGGTTGATTGAGAGTGACTATATCGGTATCCAGCACCTGTGTTTTCCTCTACTTTATAGCGTCTAGCTGCATCCTGCCGAGTGCGTTGGTTGATGGATTCTTGTGGCTGTATATCTGGCTTCTTGGACCACCCTGATCAGAGTGTCACATCTTTCTGAAGACACTTTGGCCCACGATTCTTTACAAAGTTTCCTAAGTTCTTGACATTTATTCATGTAAAGTTCTCTTAAAGTCATGCCACAGAATTTTGACTGGATTGAGATCTGGACTGTTACTGTGTCATTGCAAAGCCTTGATCGGGACCGCCTCCAGGTTTTCATGGGCCCCGGGTGTGCTGTTTCAATCTTGTTTTATAGTTTAATCTGTTATATTGATGCTTGTCTCTGCTGCCACCTGCTGGCCAGACCTTTCAATTCTTTCTGCCTTTCCTTGTCCAGCCTATGGGGGTGTGGCTCCTGCACGCGCTGTTTGTCTCTTCCTGTTTTGCCCAGTCATTAGGAGACATTTTCTACTGGAGAGAGTTCCATTCTCATAGAGCTGGAGAAGCAAAGTTTTTGACCCACAAGTAGCGACTGCAGAGACAAGCTTCATACAAGACTTCAATGCCATGTTTTGGATCATTCATCTATGGAATAGACCAGCATTGTTTTCATCCTAACGTGTGTACACTTATCTGAGACGCTGCTCCGGGTCCTGTCTGCCCCTCTTATTGGAAGTACAAAGGTAAGAAGGAACTCTCACCCCATTATACAACCAGCATGCCTTTATCGCCTTTAAGTGGGAACAGAATAGTCAAAAACTTTGATTGAAAGCTCCTAATAGTCAAAAACTCTGCTTGAAGGCTCCCAATAGTCAAAAACTTCGCTTAAAAGCTCCTAATAGTCAAAAACTTTGATTGAAAGCTCCTAATAGTCAAAAACTCTGCTTGAAGGCTCCCAATAGTCAAAAACTTTGATTGAAAGCTCCTAGCAGCTAGAAAACTGCCTTACAGCCCAACATCCAGCTATAGTTCTCCATGTGCCCTGTCCCTCTGTGCATTAATCTGCCCAGCAACAAGCCTTGTGTATCTGTCTGCCTGCAGCAGTGCACGTCTGGACAAGCCTGGAGGAAGCTCTCCCACCTGCCACATCTTCTATCAGCTCTGCCTGTACTGTTATAAAGAACTGTTTTTATGCACCTGCGGTTTCCTTCTGGCCACATCGCTTCCATAAGCCTGCAGTACACTATACCTCATTACTGCACATCGGCGAGCTGCGAACCCCAAGTTTCGTCAAAGCCACCTTGGGGATCCCATCCGGAAGTTCCTGCAGAGCCGCACAACGATTTTCGGACCCCTATTCAAAAGTTGAGTTTTTTAAAGAGACAGTACACCTTTATTCAAAATGGCCGAAAAGGACCTCGGACAGGCTCATACTGCTGAAACAGAGCAAATACAACCTGATACTGTCCACGATGAAGCCCAGGAGGCAGACCCCACGTCTCAAGCAGACCAAGTTACCCGACCAAAACGTTCTTACAAACCAACAGTAAAGGCAATTGAAAACTATCACGCTATGAAAGATGAGCTAAGTGAACGCCTGGAAGAACAGTGGGAACGCGTCGCCTCTTACATGTCGAGACTCGAACCCTCGTCAGGCGACGCCGCAAGCTTACAGTCTGTTATGGAACGGCTGAACGCCGCCCATGAAGGATACAAGAGACTGTCAACAAGGTACATCGCCCTTCTAAAAGACTTTAATTCTGATGAATCCCTTGCAGACCTCAGTAAGACGCTAGAGACGGACAAAGGGAGAGATGCCAAGGTCCGACATGCCATAAACAAGGCCGAACACCGTATCTCTCACCTGCAAGAAACCAGATCACACCGATCGAGCTCATCTAAACGTTCCTCTCGGGCATCCAGGTCATCATCCTCAAGAAGTTCAACCATGAGCGACAGGATACTAGAGGCCCGCATAATAGCAGAGGAATCCAGGGTGAGACGTTCTTTCACTGAGAGAGAAGCAGAAGAAAAAAGGACAGAAGCAAGGGCAGAGGCAAAAAGGGCAGAAGCAGAGGTGGAAGCAAAAAGGACCGAAGCAAGGGCAGAGGCAAAAAGGGCAGAAGCAGAGATGGAAGCAAAAAGGGCGGAAGCGGAGATGGAAGCAAAAAGGGCGGAAGCGGAGATGGAAGCAAAAAGGACCGAAGCAGAAGCGGAGGCTCGAATACAGATCCTTCGGTCACAGATGGAAGAGGAGGTTGCGCTAGCTAAAGTAAGACTACTCGAGCAGGCATTGATCCAAGGTCTTGATCCAGCTAACTCGCCACCACTGGAAACGGATGATCCTGTCGATCGCACCAGAGACTATGTGCTAAACCGGGTACCTGTAGCGACCCCGGTTTACAGTACCGTCCAAGTCAACGACACCAAAACCCCCAACATACTTCTAAAGGTGCCAGTACCCTCGAAGGCGCCCGAGCTAATTAACGACAGTCGCCGAGAGATACCCTCTCAAACACAGTCACCACCACAAGATGACAACCCAGCGTTTCCTGGCCCACCTTCACAGCTCAAGCGGTATTCGTCAGATTCTTCAAGGGCTAAACCACAGCTCAACCCTGCAGCAGTATCATTCTACCCGGAAACAGCTCATCCATTCACGCCAGGTGGCCCATACGCCCCAGGGGCATCACGAGTCGTCGTGGCAACAAGTGGTGAGAAGTCGGACATGTCCGAGTTTGCCAGGTTCATGGTGAGCAGAGAGCTAATCAGTACTAGTCTTGTGAATTTTGATGATCGTGCAGAGAACTACAGGGCCTGGAAAGCAACCTTCAAGGCAGCCATCGCCAATCTCAACCTAACCGAAGAACAGGAACTCGACCTCCTGATCAAGTGGTTGGGCCCAAGCTCTTCAAGCCGTATCAAGAGCCTCAGAACCGTCTATGTAAGACAAGCAGAAGCAGGTCTCGCCGCCGCATGGCAAAGGCTGGAACGCACCTTTGGCAGCGCGGAAGCAATAGAGAAAGCCCTATTCAAGAGACTGCAGGATTTCCCAAAGATCAACCTTAAAGAAGTCCACAAGCTCCAAGACCTAAGTGATCTGCTCATGGAGCTGGAGCTCGCCAAAAGAGACCCTCGTCTGTCCGGGCTGTGCTATCTGGATTCAGCCCATGGAGTAAACCCAATTGTGGTGAAGCTGCCATACAGTCTGCAGGAGAAATGGGCAACGTCAGTCTCAAGGTACAAAAGAGTGAACGACGTCACCTTTCCCCCATTTATCCACTTCTGCAGATTCATTGATGAGCAGGCCCAGATGAGGAATGACCCCAGCCTCGACTTCCTAGAATCCAACACTTCGGCAGCTGCAGCAACTCCAGCATCAAGGTATGAAAGTGCTATACAAAAACGCAGAGACACTAAGAGAGCTGTGAGTGTTCGAAAGACCGAACTACCATCACCCGCTACGCCCACAGACGAACAGAACACTGTCTCACCACGAGATAAGTCTTTCAATCGTGAATGTCCCATCCACAAAAAACCACACTCACTGACCAAGTGCAAGGGGTTTAGATCCAAAACCTTACAGGAGCGCAAGAAGATCCTCACTGAGCTTGGGATTTGCTTCAAATGCTGCGCTTCACTTGAGCACATGGCCAAGGACTGTAAATCCACAGTCAAGTGTGGGGAGTGCCACAGCGAAACGCACATTTCAGCCATGCATCCTACCCGGCTAGCTAGAGACACACCGGCTACAGTCACCACCGCTCCCGCTCCAAGTCATGGCGGGGAGCCACAGAATCAGACTGACACCGCCACTACTGTTTCCTGCTCATGCTCAGAGGTATGTGGAGAGGGCCGAATGGAGAAATGTTGTGCCCGAATATGCCTCATCAAGGTTTATCCCGAGGGACGCCCAGAAAAGGCAATGAAGGTGTATGCCATCATAGACGACCAAAGCAACCGGTCCCTGGCAGGAACCAAATTCTTTGAGGCTTTCGGAATTAGTGGACCATCAGAACCCTACACCTTGAACACCTGCTCAGGCCGCATAGAGACTAACGGCAGAAGAGCCCGGGGATTCATTGCTTCTCCTATCAACGGGAAGACTGAAATACCTCTACCAACGCTCGTTGAATGTGACCAAATACCCAGCCACAGGAGTGAAATTCCTACCCCAGAAACTGCACTTCATCAACCACACCTGAAACACCTCGCGAGCGTTATCCCACCTATAGACAACAACGCGGAGATTCTACTCCTGCTCGGCAGAGACAACCTGAGGGTACACAAGGTGCGACAACAGTGCAACGGACCTGACTATGCACCATACGCCCAGAGACTGGACTTGGGATGGGTAGTCATAGGAAATGTGTGTGTTGATCGATCAGAAATCGACTCCTTCAGGACCTACGTGCATGGAGATGGGCGCACAACCTGCCTAAGACCATGTCCTCATCACTATGAAGTGAAGGAGAAGCCCCCAGACTCAATACAGCTACCCGACGTCGCTTCTTCCCTGCGTACCGACAACTTAGGAAGACCAGTCTTTCACACGACCAAGGACGACGATAAGGTAGCCTTGTCAGTGGAGGACAGAGAGTTCATCGAGATAATGGACCGTACGTTCTCTAAAGACGAAACCAACCACTGGGTCTCTTCACTACCCTTCCGATCCACCAGGGTAAAACTCCCAAACAACCGAGACCAAGCTCAGACCAGATTTAACTCTCTGCAGCGTTCAATGAACAACAAGCCCGAGATGAGGGAACATATCGTTGCCTTCATGGACAAGATATTTCGCAACAACCACGCGGAACCCGCTCCATCCTTAAGGAAGAATGAAGAGTGCTGGTATCTGCGTTCATTTGGTGTATACCACCCACGGAAACCGAACCAGATCAGGGTTGTCTTTGACTCCAGCGCCAAACATGGAGGCGTATCCCTTAACGATGTTCTCCTCACCGGCCCCAACCTAACAAACAACTTAGTAGGAGTGTTGCTGAGGTTCAGAAAAGAACTTGTCGCTATCACTGCTGATATCGAACAGATGTTCCACTGTTTCCTAGTCAGGGAGGATCACCGGAACTTCCTCAGATTTCTGTGGTACAAGGACAATGACACCAATAAAGAGATGGTGGAATATCGAATGAGGGTCCACGTTTTCGGGAACAGCCCTTCACCCGCAGTAGCAACCTATGGTCTCCGAAGAACCGCGTCAGAGGGAGAGTCCGAGTATGGCACAGATGCGAGAGACTTTGTTGAAAAAGACTTTTACGTAGATGACGGGCTCAAATCACTACCCACCGAGGAAGCAGCCATTGATTTGCTCAAAAGGACCCAAAGTATGCTGGCCCAGGCAAAACTTAGGCTACACAAAATCGCTTCAAACAGCCCGGCCGTAATGAGAGCCTTTGACTCGGGCGACCACGCCCCTGGATTCAAGGACATTGACTTGGGGCTAGAGAGCCCACCCGTGCAGAGGAGCCTCGGCATCAGATGGGATCTCGCAGCCGACTCCTTCGGATTTCAAGTAAATTGCTCGGACAAACCGTTCACGAAACGTGGCGTCCTTTCCATAGTGAACAGCTTATTCGACCCGCTCGGATTCGTAGCGCCTATCACTATACAAGGCAAATCCTTGTTGAGACAATTCTCTGAAACCGTCAAGGATTGGGATACCCCACTCCCTTCTGACAAAGAGCAAAAATGGGAAGCTTGGAAACAGTCGTGCGGATTGAACAACATTCACATCTCGAGATGTTACACCAAAATCTCCCTTGCCTCTAGCGGAAGGAAAGAACTCCACGTCTTCTCAGACGCCTCCACTGAAGCCATAGCAGCGGTTGCATACCTGAAGGTGATGGACGCCAACGGACAAAGCTACGTTGGATTGGTATTCGGCAAGGCGAAGCTAGCCCCGAAGCCCGACCATACCATTCCCAGGCTCGAACTCTGTGGAGCCGTCTTGGCAGTGGAAATTGCTGACTTCGTACTACAAGAGCTGTGTATTGAAATGGATGAGGTCCACTTCTACACTGACAGCAAGGTCGTTTTGGGTTACATCTACAATCAATCAAGACGATTCTATGTGTATGTCAGTAACCGCATCGAAAGGATCAGGAGGTCCTCCAAACCAGAACAATGGCGTTACGTCCCATCGGAGCTGAATCCAGCAGATCATGCAACTAGACCCATGTCTATATCTTCCTTTGCTAACTCTTCTTGGCTTACAGGTCCAGAGTTCCTGTTGAGACAGTCGGAGGAAGGTGTCCAGGAAAACTTCAGCATCCTAGATCCAGATAACGATCCAGATGTCCGAACTGAAGTCAACACCCTGGCCACCAGTGCAGAGGAAGCTTCCAACCTCGGCTGCCAACGTTTTGAACGTTTCTCCAGCTGGACAAGACTCGTCCGGACTGTCGCCAGGTTAGTGCACATCGCCAGATGCTATCGTACAGACCTAAAAAACAAAGACTGTCATCGCTGGCATGTGTGCCACAAACCCCTTTCTGCTGAGGACATCTCCCATGGTGAGTCCCTCATAATACGCCACCTCCAACAGAGCGAATTCGCCACCGAATGGAACTGTTTACACAACAAACAGCAGATTCCACTAAGAAGCCCTCTCGCCAATCTAAACCCGATTATGGACAGTTTTGGCTTACTTAGAGTCGGCGGTCGTTTAAATCAGGCTCGTTTCGGAGTCGCAGAACAAAATCCTCTCATCATTCCCAACAAACACCACGTTACAGTCTTGCTGATCCGACATCACCATGAAAGGACTGAACACCAAGGCAGGCAGATCACAGAGGGCGCCGTACGGTCGGCAGGCCTTTGGATCATTGGAATGAAGAGACGTGTAGCACAAATACTCCATGATTGTGTGCATTGTCGCAAAACGAGAGGAAAGCAACTGTGCCAACAAATGGCTGATCTGCCTGCAGACAGACTTTCTACGGAACCACCTTTCACCTACGTGGGCCTAGACGTGTTCGGACCATGGATGGTATCCTCACGCAGAACGCGTAGCAGCCGAGCAGACAGTAAGCGGTGGGCTGTGCTATTCACCTGCATGAGTGTTCGAGCCGTTCACATTGAGGTGTTAGAATCCATGGATACTTCCTGCCTGATCAATGCCTTAAGGAGGTTCTTTGCCATTAGAGGACCAGTAAAGCAGCTGAGGTCCGACCGTGGCAGCAACTTCGTCGGTGCATGTAGAGAGCTGAACATCGACACCAAGCCAATCCAAGACCAGCTAGCAGACAAGGGTTGCACCTGGATCTTCAATTCTCCTCACAGTTCTCACATGGGAGGCTCCTGGGAGAGGATGATCGGGATCTCACGCAACATCCTGAACTCCATGCTAAAGGACGTTAACTCCTCAAGACTCACGCACGAGACTCTAGTCACTCTTTTAGCCGAAGTCTCAGCCATCATCAATTCGAGACCCCTCGTGCCCGTGACAATGGATCCAGAGGTACCAACCATGCTGACTCCCACCATCCTTCTTACTCAAAAAATTGACAACGCGGTAATTCCCAGCGGAGACTTCACTCACGCCAACACCTACCAAAGACACTGGAAACGAGTCCAATATTTGGCCGACTACTTCTGGAATCGATGGAGAAAGGAATACCTCACCGTTCTTCAAGGAAGAAGGAAGTGGCGACATCCCAAGCCGAATATCAAGGAAGGAGACCTGGTCCTTATGAAAGATCAGACCACTCAAAGAACTGACTGGCCTCTGGGACTTGTTACTAAGACACTACCTAGCCAGGACGGCAATGTGCGGAAGGTGGAGCTAAGGGTCTTCAGGAAAGGTGAGACGAAGACCTTTGCAAGGCCGATCCACGAACTCATTCTGCTGTTGCCCGCAGAGAGCGCCACTACGGGATGAACGCTTCCTGACCTGATCTTTAGCCGTTTTCTTTTTTCCTCATTTTTGGATTTTAGAATTTTGAATTGTTGTATTTAACATGCCTTTCGTTTTAGGTATTGTTATGGACTAATAGTGGAATCCCCAAAGTGAATTCCAGACGGGGAGTGTGCTGTTTCAATCTTGTTTTATAGTTTAATCTGTTATATTGATGCTTGTCTCTGCTGCCACCTGCTGGCCAGACCTTTCAATTCTTTCTGCCTTTCCTTGTCCAGCCTATGGGGGTGTGGCTCCTGCACGTGCTGTTTGTCTCTTCCTGTTTTGCCCAGTCATTAGGAGACATTTTCTACTGGAGAGAGTTCCATTCTCATAGAGCTGGAGAAGCAAAGTTTTTGACCCACAAGTAGCGACTGCAGAGACAAGCTTCATACAAGACTTCAATGCCATGTTTTGGATCATTCATCTATGGAATAAACCAGCATTGTTTTCATCCTAACGTGTGTACACTTATCTGAGACGCTGCTCCGGGTCCTGTCTGCCCCTCTTATTGGAAGTACAAAGGTAAGAAAGAACTCTCACCCCATTATACAACCAGCATGCCTTTATCGCCTTTAAGTGGGAACAGAACACCGGGTGAATGAGTCTCACTGGGCCCCTTTAACACATACCGCAATTCAAGATGATAAAATACAGGCGTTGGGATATATATATGGTACAATCCTCATAAATCTAATACCCCTTTTTGTGCTCTCTCCCCAGTGCCTTTTCTCCCCATGTGCTCTTGTCCTCCTATGTGCTGTCTCTCTCCTCCTGTACTGTCTCTCTCCTCCCTGTCCGCTCTTTTCCCCCAGTGTTTTTCTCTCCTGTGGGCTCTTCTCCACCCTGTGTACTCCTCTTCCCCTGTGCGCTCTCTTCTCTCCCTGAGCACTTTTCTCTCTTTGTACTCTCTTCTCCCCATGCGCTTTCTTCTTCTATGTGTACTTCTCCCCCTTTGCATGCTCTTCTCCCCCTGTGCAATCTTCAACTCCTGTGCACTCTCTTCACACCCTGTGCGCTCTTCCCCCATGTATGCTCTCTTCCCCTCTGTGCGCTCTCTTCACCCCCTGTGCTCTCTCTTCACCCCCTGTGCTCTTTCTTCACCCCTTGTGCACTCTCTTCACCCCCTGTGCGCTCTTCCCCCATGTACGCTCTCTTCACCCTCTTTGCACTCTTTTCCCTTCTGTGTGCTCTCTTCACCCCCTGTGCACTCTCTTCCCCTCTGTGCGCTCTCTTCCCCTCTGTGTGCTCTCTTTACACCCTGTGCACTCTCTTCACCCTGTGTGCACTCTCTTCACCCCCTGTGCGCTCAAATGTTGTCCTGTGTGATGTAACACCCAGGGTGCACAGAACATGGGGATGACAGTGGATCTCTCCCATGGCAGAATATATAGCAGAGTATGTGTGGCAGAGAAGCTGCTCTCTCTACATCTCTCCACAGATCACATATATATGTAGCAGAGCTCAACTTGACTTTCAGGCTTATCACTTCTACATTATAATGTGTAATAATAATGTGTTTGATTAAGCTCAAGTGCTAATACCAGAAAGGCTCATTATGAATCTATCACACTCCATAGATTACCCCAGGGTATGTTACCAGGTCTCAGGGTGGCACCAGCAAGTCACTTTAATATGGCAGGGTACCTAGATACACAGCAAAGAACAAGAGAAGTAAAGTTTACCTGGGACACTATGTAACTCACTCAGCTCTGCTATTCACACCCTATTAAGATGATGAAAACTGTACAATAGTGTGTTCTCCTTCCTGGAGTCTGCACAACAGTGACTATGGGGATCAGCACAGCCCCGCAGCTTACATCACAGGTCTCTGCTGCCGGCTTATGAATAGTCATAAACCGGAGCAATCCAGATGCTGGGGAGGAGATGAGAACACAAGCACAGGTAGGGGAGGAAGAGACAAGTTTCTCCAGGCCCAATACATCTGCTAGGGACTCTGTCCAGCAAGCAGCAGGGACCGTGTCCCTGACAAAGAGTGGGCCCCCTTATTTGTTCAGGGCCCCGGCATTTGCCCGGGTGTGCTGGGTTCTGACCCCGGCACTGGCCTTGATTCTTTTTTTTTCCAGCCATGTCTTGTAGACTTGATGATGTCCTTGAGATCAGTTCCATCCAAGCATTTGCTGTCGGATAGATGGCCTGACCGTTGTTTCTAGAACCCTTTTGTATTCAGAGGTGTTCATGGCTCATTCAAGGACAGCAAGATGTCTGCATCCAGTGGCTGCAAAACAAGTCCTAATGCTCATCCCCCATTGATCTGCTGTGTTTGGTTTTAACAGCATTCTGGCCAAACATCTCCACTATGGTCTTGTTTGTCTATAGAACATTGTTCTAGAAGTTTTGCAGTTTGTTCAGATGTAACTTTAAAACCATTATCTTTGCTACTATTTTCTTTTTATTACAAGGCTTTCTCCTACACGCTTCCAAACAAGCCATACTTATTCAGTACTGTCATGAACATGTACATTTAACATGCTGGCGCCTTTAGAGTCTGAGCATTAGCTCTTGGGTCTCTTGCAATTTCTCTGAACCTTGTATATTTGGGGAAATTGACAAGGGACCTGAATGTTTTTCACTTGAGAGTAATATTTCTCCCTATGAAATAACGATGGACTCCAAATTCTTCTTCTCTATATCCCTTCCTCAGTTGATGGACGGCAACAACTGCTTCTCTAACATCGTTGCTGATGTCATTATTCCTTGGCATTGGCATGTCTGCATGGTGTAGACCAGCAATCTACCACAACTTCTGCTTTTATATAGGTGATCACACTAGCTGAGGAACAATTAGTCAAAGACTTTTGCTTATCAGCCCCTGGCTACTACTTACCCTCATAATTTCCATTAAAGCAGTAAGACTCTACTTAGTTTCTTATCTTCTACTTTTGCATTTTGGCCAAGTTTTTGGTAAGTAAATAATAAATCAGTGAAATTTATCATGAATGCTTTTCCTCTGAACTTGTATTTGCCTACTTTTTAGACTTTTTAACGACCATATGTTTTTTTTTTAGTATTATGCTTTGAAACGTAAAACTATAAAATTAGTTTTTCTCATGACTATACCTCCAATGCATCAAAAACTATGTAAAAATAGTTAGAACATTTATTACTAATAAGTCTCTCTAAAAAAAAATACTTGCATTCCCCATTCCTGGTATTTCTACACACCAGCATTATGGGACATTTGAGAAGAAAGGTCCCAGTCCAACCTTACCTTTGTGATGAGTAATGAGAGGAGGCAGAATGCTGAGGTGCCAACATGGAACACTTGGATTATTGTTATTATTTATTGGCCTTCAGCTTGATCTCGAACCATTGCGGCTTGATGTACGAACGCTCTGTAGGAAAACTGATCTTGTGCGGCCTAGAAAAGTCCACCTGGGTCTTCTCCAAACCTAGATAGGTCCACCAGGGTCTCCAAGCCGAGATAGGGCGACGAGGATCTTCTCCAAGTCTAGATGAGTCCACTATGGTCTTATCTAAGCCTAGATATGTCCACCTGGGTCTTCTCCAAGCCTAGATAGGTCCATCACGGACTTCTCCAAGCCTAAATATGTCCACCAGGGTTTTCTCTAAGCCTAGATAGGTCCACTAGGGTCTTCTCCAAGCTTACATAGGTCCACTGGGATCTTCTCCAATCCTAATTAGATCCACCAGGGTCTTCTCCAAGCCTACATAGGTCAACTAGGTCCTTCTGCATGCCTATATAGGTCCATCAGGTTCATCTCCAAGCCTAGATAGGTCCACTAGGGTCATCTCTTAGTCCAGATAGGTCCACCAGGGTTTTCTCTAATCCTTGATAGATTCACTAGAATCTTTTCCACACCTAGATAGGTCCACCAGGGTCATTTCTTAGCTTAGATAGGTCCACCAGGGTCATTTCTTAGCTTAGATAGGTCCACCAGGGTCATCTCTTAGCCTAGATAGGTCCACCATAGTCATCTCTTAGCCTAGATAGGTCCACCATGGTCATCTCTTAGCCTAGATAGGTCCACCATGGTCATCTCTTAGCCTAGATAGGTCCACCAAGGTCTCCTCTGCCATTTTCTTGATATTATGAAGCCATTGGATTGATGGTCTTCACTTTACATTATCTCTGCAGCTTTTGATCTTCCCTTTCGGACAAGCAATAACGGCACCAAAACGTTTTTATGGCTTTGATCCTTTTGCATCATCATGAGACTTGATCGTACTCCGGTGGACCGTCGGCTCTTCCTCGGTAGCTTGTTGAGTGCCTTCCAACATAGGGTTGCATCTTCCAGAACCATGTCGAATTCCTTTAGTTGTATGCTCCATCACGTTTTCTTGGCATTATAGGGAAGGATATTGCCAGGCCTTTCTTCTTGCACAGTGTTGTAGGGCTAGTTCTGTTTATCGGTTATTATTGTCGGTTATGACTGCAATCACCGATATCCAGAATCTTCCCTTCCTTACCGCTTTCTGTTCCTATGCTGATTAACTATATATATATATATATATCTACCGACGACTTAATGAAAACAAGTCTGTTCTAATAAATGAATATTTATTAAACACACCCCAAAAAGTCTACAACAATAATATATATATATATTCTAGATAGCACAATAACTAATACACAATCAATTACTGTTACAATGATGTAAAACACCCACAGTTACTAATACTCACGTTACCTAAATATACATGCACACTATATTAATTAATTACATTCATTCACCTGCCCCTAACTATCCCTGAATATAGACAGAATATTATTAGAGAGAGAGAGAGAGAGAGGGAAGGAAGAGTTACAGGAAAGATAGAGATATGGGATGATACTTAGGCCAGATGTTGATGTCCTATTCCATGGTGGATCAAAGTAGAAAGAGAGAGAGGGTCTTGATTCCACCTCCATTTATAGTAAAGATTTCACATCCACACCCACATACAACCCACAACTCCGCCCTTCTCAGGTATCTTCTGTGGCAACTATTTCCAATCACCTCCTGTAATATGCAGTAATAATCCCCTGCCTGCAGATGGCGTCCTTGTATCGGGGAAGACCACTCTTTGATTGGCTCCAGGATGTCTGTCTGAAGAACAATGGTTTATAAGTCAAACATCACCAGTATTGTCTAGCCATATACATCTCCATAGGCCGGAGACGGGATGTCTACCTGAAGGGCAATGGCCAATACTCCAAACCCACATAGGTTGTATACATATGTAAATGACATTGGATTTAGCAAACAGCGTCTGCATTCAAGCCAGGAGGCTGCAGGGCCAATATCCATTTAGCATGTAGATGCAACCTTTACTCCTAAAACCAAAAGGACATCACACAGAAGAACAATGCTATACATGGTTGAAATATTCAGCTCTCATTAAATCCAATATGGAGTTCAGTGATTCATATTAATTATGCCATCACTTCCCCCTCAACACACAGTAATTGGTCAGAGATGTATGTTGTCAACATAAACTGCCCCATTACACAGTCCCCTGCTGCCGATGCCGGCACTGGCAGTATGGTCTTGCTAGTGATCAGTATAGTCTTTAATATAAGTTCACTTTTCTTTGTATACAGTATTATATATACTCATATTTATCCATTGATTTGAGGGACATGAGATGATCATGTGAAGACCCCCACGATGGAGTCTCATGGTTTAATGTTTGTACAATTGATGGAAATCTTCATCCTCCATCCTGACCATGGAGGCGTTAGATGATAGATCTTCCTAATCCTGACCACACTTTCTCTATTTATGCACTGCAGGGTCCAAAAGGTCAAGATGGAGAAAGAGGAGAAAGAGGACCTAAGGGAGACATTGTAAGTATATCGTAATATAACTATTCTATAAATGTCAAGCTTTGATTGCGAGCCAATGATTGGTGGTGCCCCAGAACATTTATTTAAGGAGACAAAGATGGCTGAAATCCTCGAACACATGTTTTGTATAGTATTACCCGAGTCACTAAAAATACACCCTGAGGTAGGGGACATAGAACCAGATGGGTTAAGACCCTTCATGTAAAAGGTGATATGTTTGTGTGCCCGAGATGACCTCCATACTATAGAAGACCAATGGGTACAATGTAGTGTAGATGGATAGGGTTTGGCCATCTGGAATGGGTAGTCTAGGCAGTGGAATGGATCCGGATACTTCTCACCTTATGGACTCGTGAGTTATACAAGCATGGGGCACCTGTAACCCAACACATGTCCAAGGCGACCTTCACCTCCTGATCACCCATCCCACCTCCGATCAAGAGAAGGGCTGAGTCTGCTCCCATTGTAGATCACTTCATATCGTCATGTATCGCTCATCTCTTACTCTTGTTATCAGGGTCCTCCAGGCCTCGCAGGTCAACCTGGAACCAGAGGACTGCCGGGCAATGTGGTGAGTAATGTCAAGTGGATAAGGACAAAACTTCCTGTGCTTCCCCAAAAATAAGGCCAGTCTTATATTAATATTTGACCCAAAAGATGGGTCAGGGCTTATTTTAAAGGGACGTCCTATTTTCAATGAACAACAATCGACATTTATTTTTAAAGAAAAAAATCAATATTTATTTAAATATAATCACATCATCACACACTGCACATACACATGTATACAGACACACTGCACATGCACATATATATACACACACTTCACGTACACATGTATATAGACACACTGCACATACGGTCAATACCAGTCTGCCTCCTTTTTCAGTTCCTCTAAACTTCCGCAGTTAAAGGACCTTTGATGACATCATGGTCACATAAATGTGATATCACCAAAGGTCTTAAAGCAGTCATACCCTCAGTGTAGAAACACCGGGGGCTCCGAAGACAGTGGGGCCTTGATAAATTGCAATGTTTGCCCTCCATTTCATATTTATTAATAGTTCATTATTTTTGCTTCTTCTTTTACATCTGAATAATTTTGGTTGCTTTAATATGTCTTTTGCACATGTGTTTAGTGTTTATGCACTAGTGTTATTTTAGTTGGTGATTTTTTATTGGTTGTCTCATGATTAAACATTTTCTCCCCATGATGCACTGAATATCCTATGATAAAGGGCCCCTCTGAACACCTGGAACGAGTCAGTTTTACTTTGTTCATTGAATCTGTCTATTTATAATCTAGAAACACTCATTCAATAAAAGCGGAAACCAGTGCTGGTCCCTGCAAATTGCATCATTGTATGGATTCACTCATGTATACTCCCTCGTTCTCTCCTTACAATATGCAGTGATAGTGTGCTTTCTTTCCGAAATACATCACGCATTAGAGTCGTCAAGAGAGTGTACTGTCACTGTGCATTTTACATAATGATAGAATCCTACTGAGCATATGTAAGTTATCAATTCCAGCACCTGCTCAGTAGTATCTTGTTATTGTGCAATATACATAGTGACAGTGCTCTGTCTCACTGCCTAGTTCCAGCTCTACTGAGCATGCATCAGTTGTCAATTCCAACATTTGCTCAGTAGAATCTTGTCATTGTGCAATATACACAGTGAGGGTACTCTTGCTCCCCGGCTCTCATCAGAAATGAAAAGTCAGCAAAAGAGTGTACTGTCAGTGTGCATATTGCAAAATGATAAACTCCTACTGAGCATGTGCCGGTTGTCAATTCTGACATCTGCTCAGTAATATCTTGTTATTGTGCAATATACACAGTAACAGTACTTTCTCTCGCTGGCTAGTCCCAGCTCTACTGAGCATGCATCAGTTGTCAATTCCAACATTTGGTCAGAAGAATCTTGTCATTGTGCTATATACACAGTGACAGTGCTCTATCACTGGCTAATCCCTGCTCTACTTAGCATGCATCAGTTGTCAATTCCAACATTTGCTCAGTAGAATCTTGTTATTGTGCAATATACACAGTGACAGTGCTCTTGCTTACCGTCTCTGATCACAAATAACAAGTCAGCAAGAGAGTGTACTGTCAGTGTGCATATTGCATAATGATAAAATCCTACTGAGCATGCGCCGGTTGTCAATTCTAAGATAATGATGGGAGTGCTGGTGCGTCACGGTCCGCGCTGCTGTGGCATGAATAAACTCACCAAAGAGACAGCAGTTATTCCATCCTTTTATTTCCTCCTCTTTCCTACGCGTTTCAGCGCCACACCCGGCGCCTTCCTCAGGGACATTACAATCATACCAGCAGAGGGGGTTTTTATAGCCCTCTGCTGTACAGACAAAAGAGGTGTCATCTGTTTACCTGATGATGTCATCCTCATCATCAAAATGGGTGGATCTGCCCATTTTGGCGCTATTTTTTACAAAAGCATTAAATACATCTCAAAATTATATAAATTTGGGCTTGATATTTTCATAAAAATACAAATAATGATGCCCTTATAAAATTTCTTTAAAAATCACCAAATAAAAGCTTGAAAGTTGCAAAAAAATACATATGTGCTGTCTAATAATATATATAAAGATAAGACATACATACTATGCCCGTATGGGACTAGAACCCGTGGTATTGCATTCATGTAGGTTAGACATCAAGGTTTTAAGCTATGTGCCACCACTGGATTTGATGTTAAAAATTATTCATAAAATCTCATGGAATAAAAAGGTGGCGCTGAAAGGAATATATGTAAAAGGGAAGGAATAGCAATTTGGAAATATGAAAATAAAAATATTTATTTTATTAATTAATTAAAAAGATATTCTGACGTTTGCTCAGTAGTATCTGCTTATTGTGCAATATACACAGTGACAGTGGTCTCTCTTGCTGGCTAGTTCCAGCTCTACTGAACATGCATCAGTTGTCAATTCCAACATTTGCTCAGTAGAATCTTGTCATTGTGCAATATACACAGTGGCAGTGCTCTTGTTCACCAGATGTAATCACAAATGACAAGCCGGCAAGAGATTGCACTGTCACTGTGCATTGTAAGCAGAGACCAGTGCTAGCCCCACAAGTTGCATCATTGTGTGGACGAGGCTGGGCAATGCTCGCTCTGTCTCGCCTTACAATATGCACTGACAGTCCACTCTGCCGGCTCATCACTTCTCATCAGAGTCATCAAGGGAGCGCACTGTCACTTTGCACATCACACAGTGATAATATCCTACTGAGGCTAAGCGTATGTTGGAATTGACAACTGACACATGCTCAATAGAACTGGAACTAGCCCAGACCCTGAAACGGATGTTTCATGTAGGGACAGGGGCTGCGGTAGTCATCAAAGAAGAAGTAGAATTATATAAGCCGATAACGATAGTGACATTTTAATTAAAGTATATTAAGAAAGAGATTAGATGATGACTTTAAAAATGGATTTAGCATTTAAGCAAATGTTAACTTCAGACCACTCCTTTAATATTAATCCAAATAAATAACTAGATAACTTTTCAAGGCACGGCAGTTGGCAACTATCTACTGATAAGTACTTAACACCATAGAGAAAAAGGTTTTGATAAACCCTTTAATCTGAATTTACAAAGAAGATACAAAAATCTCCAAAAACTAAAAATTAAATAAAATGTGCTTGATATGCAGTGAGCCACGATCATGGCGTTATAGTTACATATATTAGAGGCTCGTCGAGGGACGTTGAGTGACAGATCTGGAATTGAGGTCATGATATGAAGCCGGGTTGAGTGTTCAAACTAGAGGAATGGTATACAGTGTGTACAACATAACAAGTTTTACTTTGATTCGACCTACTTTCTTCTCTAGTCACACCTAAAGCTGCGTTCCAAATATTTCTGCTACAAGAGAGTGGTGCATTAAGGAAGCTCAGAGGACGAAACCAGAAACCAGACTGTATCCAAGTGCAAATAAACACACTTTTCTGGAGGCAACTTCGTTTGTATCTAGAGTATAAAAAATAAGACAGAATAACTTAAAGTGGTCTTTTACCACAATGTTGGTTTTAATCAATAGACCTTGGAATAATAATGATTTCCACATATGAAAGTGTTTAAAAAAATGTTCTTGTCCTGAGATATTCTTATATTTGTGTTCCTTCTACATGCTGTGTAATGGATGTGTCTGACTGTACAGGAACATGGTCTAATCATACTACATCTCCTGGGAGGAAGGACAAGTGACTCTCCCAGGGTATGGGGACTCGGGTATCTGAGCCCTCTGCCCAGACCTGTGGCCCTGGGGTTTTACTTAAAACAGGGGGTAGTTGGTGTTGGAATGGAAATAATAGTTTTTATGAAGTTTATCGTGACGCCACCCGCAGATTCTGCTGACTGGACACCAGCGCCGCCTCAGTCCTCCGGATGGCGATAGTATGACGGCTGAGTTGGAACAGCTCCCTGCAGTTGGAGCTGGGTCTCCGGGGCAGTGATGCACCTGTAGGGATAAAGGTGCAGATGATGGAGGTGGTAGTTGCAGTGCAGCAGTGAATAAGCACACGGAGACTCAGTCACTCTACCCGGGTACTTTACTGGAACGATGCAGATGATGATACAGTTCACAGTGGCAAAACAGTCTTTATCCGGCCAGGTAGTCACAGTGGGCTGCAGAGTCCCTGGAAGTCTGCCGTGGTATGCCTTCCTGGATCTAACCCATGTCCTGCTGCTATTGCCTGTCCTGGAGTAGCCCGCTTAATACCAGGCTCATTGAGGTGCTCCCGGCCTCCACTCTCTCCCTCTCCTGCTCTGTGATTTCACCCGGTGAGTTACCCTGGTGAGATTGAGCCTGCCAGACAGGGTGTCGGGACCGGTAAACAGACCCACGACCTCCTGTGTTCTCGGCGCAGGGGCTATTGATTACAATGAACTTTTAAATCATGGGGAAATTCCTTTATGTGAGTTTAAAGTAAACTAAGTTCAATTTCCTCAATAATTAGCATACACGATTTTTAAATTTAAAGATTGTAATTTAAACCATATTTTTGAAATAAAAAAAGATTTGTATACAACGAATCAGGTGTTTTAATCCAAAACTATAGAGTCTCCAGACATAGTGATCTGAAAATATAACAATAAGGTAGACCAAAGAAGGTGAGCAAGACTGTGCGCTGGATCTAATTATACTAACTATTCTATACTAACGTCTGTTAAAACACCCCTATAGGTGGCTCCGGTATACCATCCTAATATTAAGTTCAATTTCCAACATATCTAATCTAATATATAAAGCTGAATGTGTGTATGTGTGTGTATGTGTGTGTGTGTGTATATCCGGGATTGGCATCTACACTGTCGCAACTACAGCCACAAAATTTTGCACAGTCACACGTCTGGACCCCGGGAGCGTCATAGGCTATGTTGTGAGGCGAAATTTTAACCCTGCACATTCCAGTTCACCAAACAATTTTGCCCCTATCTACATAATGGGAAAAAGTGACAGTTACCAGTTGACAGTTGTGAATGAGAGGGGCCTAATGATAGCACCAAAGACTAACAGCACATACCAGCATATAGTCACTAAGGTGGGGCCCCAACATGAGATATTCACCACGCACGGGGACATGTATACACAACACACGCACACAAAGAGTAACAGCAAGTGTATAGTCACTAAGGTGCAGCCCCAACATTGGATACTCACCACGCACCCGAACAAAACACACACACACACACCACAAAGAGACATACAAAGAGACACACACACACCACAAAGAGACACACACAACACAGAGACACACCCCCCCCACGGGGACACCCCACACTCTATAGCGACACATGCACTCACCCCACAGGGACACACACACACACCACAATGAGACACACACACCACACAGACCCTCCCCACAGGGATATACACACATACACACCCTATAGGGACACATGCACTCACCCCACAGGGACACACACACCACAAAGAGACACACACACACACACCACACAGACCCCCCCCACAGGGACACACACACATACACACCCTATAGGGACACATGCACTCACCCCTCAGGGACACACACACCACAAACAGACACACACAACACAGAGACACACACACCACACACAGACACCCCCCCCCACAGGGACACACATATACACCATATAGGGACACATGCACTCACCCCACAGGGACACACACCACAAAGAGACACACACAACACAGATACACACACACACACACCACACAGACCCCCCCACAGGGACACACACACATACACACTTTATAGGGACACATGCACTCACCCCACAGGGACACACACACACACACCACAAAGAGACGCACACAACAGAGACACACACCACACAGATCCCCCCCACAGGGACACACACATACACACCCCAGGGACACACACACCACACAGACAGACACAGATGTGCACAAATCACCTCACACAACTCGCCTCATACGTGTGCTATCTTTATTTTCCAAACATAAACATCTGATTAAAAACAGCCAATGTGCAACACATGTGCCATATAGGGAATTAAGGCAGATGTCAGTCACATGAGCTGTCTATTATATGTATGTGTGAGGTAACATATACTGCCCGGCCAGGGGGTGGGTTTACTGTTGGCTGGAGATTTATTAGGCTGCCTATAGCAACCAATCACAGCTCAGCTTCTATTTTGCTACAGGTCATTAATATGACATATTCAAATTCACACACACAACACAGAGACACACACCCCCAAGGGGACACACACACACCCTATAGTGACACATGCACTCACCCCACAGGGACACAGACACCACAAGGAGACACACACAACACAGACACACACACCACACAGACCCCCCCCACAGTGACACACACATACACACCCTATAGGGACACATGCACTCACCCCACAGGGACACACACACCACAAAGAGACACACACAAAACAGAGAGACACACACCCCACACAGACCCTCCCCACAGGGAACACACACATACACACCCATAGGGACACAGCATTCACCCCACAGGGACACACACACACACCACAAAGAGCCACACACAACACAGATACACACACCACACAGACCCCCCCACAGGGACACACACACACATACACACCCCATAGGGACACACACCCCCAAGGGGACACACACACACCCTATAGTGACACATGCACTCACCTCACAGGGACACACACACCACAAAGAGACAGACACACACACCACACAGATCCCCCCCCCACAGGGACACACACACATAGGCACCCTATAGGTACACATGCACTCACCCCACAGGGACACACACACACACACACCACACAGACCCCCCACAGGGACACAGGGACACACACATACACACCCTATAGGGACACATGCACTCACCCCACAGGGACACACACACCACAAAAGAGACACACACAACATAGAGAGACACACACCCCACACAGACCCCCCCCCCCCCCCCACAGGGACACACACACATACACACCCTGTAGGGACACATGCACTCACCCCTCAGGGACACACACACCACGAAGAGACACACACACACACCACACAGACCCCCCCCACAGGGACATACACATACACACCCTATAGGGACACATGCACTCACCCCTCAGGGTTACACACACCACAAAGGGACACACGCAACACAGATACACACACACACACCACAGACCCCCACACAGGGGCACACACACATACACACCCTATAGGGACACATGCACTCACCCCACAGGGACACACACACACACACCACAAAGAGACACACACAACAGAGACACACACCACACAGATCCCCCCCACAGGGACACACACATACACACCCTATAGGGGCAGATGCACTCACCCCACAGGGACACACACACACCACAAAGAGACACACACAACAGAGACACACACCACACAGACCCCATCCCACAGGGACACACACATACACACCCCAGGGACACACACACCACACAGACAGACACAGATGTGCACAAATCACCTCACACAACTCGCCTCATACGTGTGCTATCTTTATTTTCCAAACATAAACATCTGATTACAAACAGTCAATGTGCAACACATGTGCCATATAGGGAATTAAGGCAGATGTCAGTCACATGAGCTGTCTATTATGTGTATGTGTGAGGTAACATATACTGCCCGGCCGGGGGGAGGGTTTACTGTTGGCTGGAGATTTATTAGGCTGCCTATAGCAACCAATCACAGCTCAGCTTCTATTTTCCTACAGGTCATTAATATGACATATTCAAATTCTATTTTGTTATAGCTAACAGCAGTTATTTATTAACCCGGGCGTAGCCGGGTACTACAGCTAGTAAATTCATATTTTTCATAATATTTTCATCCCCTGGTTTAGTCAGTGTGACCTAATTATAATAATTAACTCACTTTTTTTTTTAAAGGGAAATCCAGGAGACGCCGGTGTGCCAGGAAAAGACGGACAAAGGGGCGAAAAGGTGAATAAACGTAATTTAGATTTAACACATCTCACCCATAGCCACCCAAGATAGCTGGCATTAACCCCTTTTTTTTTTTCTATTTTGTTTTTTTTCTCCCGTATGTCCTGAAACACATCATTTTGGCGTACTTAAATCTTTTGTTTACTGATCTGGTCCATTATATATTATATAATTTTATATTATATTATATTAATAATAAATTATATATTTATTATTAATTTATTTTGGAACATCAGACTTTTCTGTGGACTTCAATATTACATATGTGTATTTTGAAAAATAAAAAATGATTATCTTTATTTTTAATGGGGCAAAAAGGGGGGTGATTTAAAGTTTAATTTTTTTAATCAGATAACACCTTTTAAAAAACATTAATTATAATGGATATACTGTAAGTAATAATATCGGAAGTCATTTCCCTTACAGTTTTCTAACTGACAAAATGTTCTATGTGATTTTCTTTAAGGGCGAACCGGGAAAAGAAGGGAAACTTGGCGTGCCGGGCTCACCGGGAGAGGCTGGATTAGCCGGTCTACCCGGACTACCGGGCCGAGGCAAGGATGGAGAAAGGGTAAGATGAAAAATCAGGAAGGCTTGCAACAATATTGATATAGTCCCCTCTACTCTCAACAATACCTATCACTCAGAGAAGACGAGTATCACGTCTGCCGTCTACCTTACCGTCTTTAAAAGAACAAAATTACTAAATAAATAAAAATTATATTTTTTATGTTATTTTCTTCTCGTAGGGCGAACGTGGATTTCCTGGCCCACAAGGGCAGTCTGGAACTAAGGTAAGGAACCAAAAAACAGCAGCTCAGGTGGATGACAGTTTTGACAATGTATAAGAAGTGAGCTGTGATATCACCTATTGTGAATGGTGGATCCTGTGTTATCTGCTGTATATAGAGGTGTTATCAGTCATTGTACAGGAGGAGGAGGTGACCTGTGTTATCACCTATTGTGAATGGAGGATCCTGTGTTATCTACTGTATATAGAGGTGTTATCAGTCATTGTACAGGAGGAGGAGGTGAGCTGTGATATCACCTATTGTGAATGGTGGATCCTGTGTTATCTACTGTATATAGAGGTGTTATCAGTCATTGTACAGGAGGAGGAGGTGAGCTGTGATATCATCTATTGTGAATGGTGGATCCTGTGTTATGTACTGTATATAGAGGTGTTATCAGTCATTGTACAGGAGGAGGAGGAGGTGAGCTGTGATATCGCCTATTGTGAATGGTGGATCCTGTGTTATCTGCTGTATATAGAGGTGTTATCAGTCATTATACAGGAGGAGGTGATCTGTGATATCACCTATTGTGAATGGTGGATCCTGTGTTATCTACTGTATATAGAGGTGTTATCAGTCATTGTACAGGAGGAGGAGGTGAGCTGTGATATCACCTATTGTGAACGGTGGATCCTGTGTTATCTACTGTATATAGAGATGTTATCAGTCATTGTACAGGAGGAGGAAGTGAGCTGTGATATCACCTATTGTGAATGGTGGATCCTGTGTTATCTACTGTATATAGAGGTGTTATCAGTCATTGTACAGGAGGAGGTGAGCTGTGATATCACCTATAGTGAATGGTGAATCCTGTGTTATCTACTGTATATAGAGGTGTTATCAGTCATTGTACAGGAGGAGGAGGTGAGCTGTGACATCACCTATTGTGAATGGTGGATCCTGTGTTATCTACTGTATATAGAGGTGTTATCAGTCATTATACAGGAGGAGGTGAGCTGTGATATCACCTATTGTGAATGGTGGATCCTGTGTTATCTACTGTATATAGAGGTGTTATCAGTCATTATACAGGAGGAGGAGGTGAGCTGTGATATCACCTATTGTGAATGGTGGATCCTGTGTTATCTACTGTATATAGAGGTGTTATCAGTCATTGTACAGGAGGAGGAGGTGAGCTGTGATATCACCTATTGTGAATGGTGGATCCTGTGTTATCTACTGTATATAGAGGTGTTATCAGTCATTGTACAGGAGGAGGAGGTGAGCTGTGATATCACCTATTGTGAATGGTGGATCCTGTGTTATCTACTGTATATAGAGGTGTTATCAGTCATTGTACAGGAGGAGGAGGTGAGCTGTGATATCACCTATTGTGAATGGTGGATCCTGTGTTATCTACTGTATATAGAGGTGTTATCAGTCATTGTACAGGAGGAGCAGGTGAGCTGTGATATCGCCTATTGTGAATGGTGGATCCTGTGCTATCTACTGTATATAGAGGTGTTATCAGACATTGTACAGGAGGAGGTGAGCTGTGATATCATCTATTGTGAATGGTGGATCCTGTGTTATCTACTGTATATAGACGTGTTATCAGTCATTGTACAGGAGGAGGAGGTGAGCTGTGATATCACCTATTGTGAATGGTGGATCCTGTGTTATCTACTGTATATAGAGGTGTTATCAGTCATTGTACAGGAGGAGGAGGTGAGCTGTGATATCGCCTATTGTGAATGGTGGATCCTGTGTTATCTACTGTATATAGAGGTGTTATCAGACATTGTACAGGAGGAGGTGAGCTGTGATATCACCTATTGTGAATGGTGGATCCTGTGTTATCTACTGTATATAGAGGTGTTATCAGTCATTGTACAGGAGGAGGTGAGCTGTGACATCCCCTATTGTGAATGGTGGATCCTGTGTTATCTACTGTATATAGAGGTGTTATCAATCATTGTACAGGAGGAGGTGAGCCGTGATATAATCTATTGTGAATGGTGGATCCTGTGTTATCTACTGTATATAGAGGTGTTATCACTCATTGTACAGGAGGAGGAGGTGACCTGTGACATCACCTATTGTGAATATACAGTCATGGCCAAAAGTATTGACACCCCTTCAATTCTATCAGATAATACTCAGTTTTTTTCCTGAAAATGATTGCAATCACAAATTCTTTGGTATTATTATCTTCATTTAATTTGTCTTCAATGAAAAAACACAAAAGAGAATGAAGTAAAACGCAAAACATTGATCATTTCACACAAAACTCCAAAAATGGGCCGGACAAAAGTATTGGCACCCTCAGCCTAATACTTGGTTGCACAACCTTTAGCCAAAATAACTGCGATCAACCGCTTCCGGTAACCATCAATGAGTTTCTTACAATGCTCTGCTGGAATTTTAGACCATTCTTCTTTGGCAAACTGCTCCAGGTCCCTGATATTTGAAGGGTGCCTTCTCCAAACTGCCATTTTTAGATCTCTCCACAGGTGTCTATGGGATTCAGGTCTGGACTCATTGCTGCCACCTTAGAAGTCTCCAGTGCTTTCTCTCAAACCATTTTCTAGTGCTTTTTGAAGTGTGTTTTGGGTCATTGTCCTGCTGTAAGACCCATGACCTCTGAGGGAGACCCAGCTTTCTCACACTGGGCCCTACATTATGCTGCACAATGTGTTGGTAGTCTTCAGACTTCATAATGCCATGCACACGGTCAAGCAGTCCAGTGCCAGAGGCAGCAAAGCAACCCCAAAACATCAGGGAACCTCCGCCATGTTTGACTGTAGGGACCGTGTTCTTTTCTTTGAATGCCTCTTTTTTTCTCCTGTAAACTCTATGTTGATGCCTTTGCCCAAAAAGAGGGAACATTCTTCCAAAACGTTGTAGGCTTTCTCAGGTAAGTTTTGGCAAACTCCAGCCTGGCTTTGTTATGTCTCGGGGTAAGAAGTGGGGTCTTCCTGGGTCTCCTACCATACAGTCCCTTTTCATTCAGTCACGGACGGATAGTACAGGTTGACACTGTCGTACCCTCGGACTGCAGGGCAGCTTGAACTTGTTTGGATGTTAGTCGAGGTTCTTTATCCACCATCCGCACAATCTTGCGTTGAAATCTCTTGTCAATTTTTCTTTTCCGTCCACATCTAGGGAGGTTAGCCACAGTGCCATGGACTTTAAACTTCTTGATGACACTGCGCACGGTAGACACAGGAACATTCAGGTCTTTGGAGATGGACTTGTAGCCTTCAGATTGCTCATGCTTCCTCACAATTTGGTTTCTCAAGTCCTCAGACAGTTCTTTGGTCTTCTTTCTTTTCTCCATGCTCAATGTGGTCCACACAAGGACACAGGACAGAGGTTGAGTCAACTTTAATCCATGTCAACTGGCTGCAAGTGTGATTTAGTCATTGCCAACACCTGTTAGGTGCCACAGGTAAGTTACAGGTGCTGTTAATTACACAAATTAGAGAAGCATCACATGATTTTTCTAAGGGTGCCAATACTTTTGTCCACCCCCTTTTTATGTTTGGTGTTGAGTTATATCCAATTTGGCTTTAGGACAATTCTTTTTGTGTTTTTTCATTGAAGACAAATTAAATGAAGATAATAATACCAAAGAATTTGTGATTGCAATCATTTTCAGGAAGAAACTGAGTATTATCTGACAGAATTGCAGGGGTGTCAATACTTTTGGCCATGACTGTATAGACAGATATACTAAAAGGGGGCCCAATGCTATCACATCAGTAGGGTGGTGACATCACAATTGGGGCGGGCTCTGTGGCAGTGGGGGCGGTGGCTGTCTCTCCCCCTCCTGTGTCACTCTCCCCTGTCCCCCCTGTGCTGTCTAATCCCCTATGTGCTCTCTCCTTTGAACTGTCTTTCCCCTGTGTGTTTTCCCTCTTTATGCAGTCTCTTTTCCCGCTGTGTTGTCTTCTTCCCTCTGTGCTCTTTCATTTGAGCTATCTTCCCTGTGTGCTCGCCTTCATCACCCCTGTGTGCTCTCTCTGCCCCCCTTTTGCTCTCTCTGCACCTCTGTGCACTGTCTCTACCCCCCATGTGCTCTTTCCTTCCCCTAGTGTGATCTCTCTGCCACCCATGTGCTGACTGCCCCCTTTACAATCTCTATTCCCCCTGTGTGCTCTCTCTCTGCCCTTTGTGTGCTCTCTGCCCTCTGTGTAAATCTCTCTGCCCCCCTTTTGCACTCTGTGCACCTCTGTGCACTGTCTCTACCCCCAATGTCCTCTTTCCTTCCTCTAGTGTGATCTCTCTGCCACCCATGTGCTGACTGCCCCCTTTGCACTCTCTATTCCCCCCGTGTGCTCTCTCTGCCCTTTGTGTGCTCTCTGCCCCCCGTGAAATCTCTCTGCCCCCACCCTGTGCATCATGCTGTCACCATCTTTGGACATCTGGGTGTCCAAAGATGGCAGCAGCATGAGTAAGTGCGCCTGTGTGTACCCAGCATGCGCATGCACGGTTACTGAGGCTGCTGCCATCTTTGGACTCCCTGTCCCATCCGTCATCGACTACCGTCCGGATGTCTACTTATATTCATTGTAGGGTCATTCCCAATGTACAGTGCCGGCTAAAAGTCTTGACAAGTTCAGTGGAAATCTTAACATTCACGTGTTTTATTGTGGATATTTCATTATAATTAGTATTTCATCATGTATCATGTCTCCCTTACATTTTATCACCCCCTACATTGGTTCAAGCCTGGATACAGCCGGACTGGTGAAGTACGAGGAGTCCATGGTCACCCACAGTGTCTCTAGCACCTCCTTTAGATTGCTGATATTCAGGGGCTGGCTGGAGCCTCTGGACCCAGTTTTGCACTGCCAGCCCTTAGTTGAGAAGCGGGGGGGTTGCTATCAGAAATTTTTGAGGACCGGGGGGACGGGGACGAGGGTTGGGGGTGCTGTCGCGACTCTCTTACCACTCCGACGCCATGTGCTGCGGTATCGCCGCGCCGGCCGCAAAGTGACGCCCGCGGCCGGCCCATTTCTGTAGAGGGGCGGCCCTAGATGTGGACTACACCACCAGCCCAGGGGGCACTTGCCCCCCTGCCACCTGGGCCAGTCTGCCCCTGTTGATATTGCCGGGTCGCGTCTTTTGAAACTTGTTTTTCATAAAATTCCAGGCATTTTCTATGAAGTTAAAGGTCAGGTCAGAGAAATTACCTGGCCATTCCAAAATGTTATTATTTTAGCCATTGAGAAAAGTTGTCACGGCCTTTGCTGATTGACCGGGGCTCTATCATGCCTAAAGTAATCACACTGAAGAATGACCCAAAAAATAAGCAAATGCTCCCCCAAAGCATTAATAAAACTGAATGCTTTCCCTCTTACAATCTTAGGAAGGCCATCCAATCCTGCCCTGCCCATGCTTCCACAGAAAGCCCCCCGTCACGTGGTTTACCAGTCTTAACCGTATATTTTGGGTCGTATCATCACACGGTTCTCGGATGATGCACAATCTTTGAGCCTCCCCTGACCAACCTGAGAGGGCTGTCATCACCAAACATAACCTTCTTGCACTTTTAGATGTCCAATCTTGATATTTCTTACAGGCCTTTTCTTTTTCATTGCTGCGGTAATCGGGGGCTTCTTTGCGGCATGGCGACGCGGCATGGCGACTTGATAGACCAAGGTCTTCTGCAGGTGGTGACACATTGTCCTAGTTGCGAGGTTCTGGAGGAGTGTAGGGCGCTTGTTTTTTAGTTCAATGGCGGTTATAGAAGGATTTGACATCACTTCATGCTTCAAATACTTCTCAGTCCTTGGTGAAGTCTTCAGAGGTGCGCCAAAGCCGGACTCCACCATAACGAGTCCTGTTGACATACCCATCTTTGAATGGGGGCTGACTATCCTTAATTAGACCTGTTTTATTGGCAATGCTACATCGAAAACAAGTATGGAAATTAGCTCCCTTCTGTAATACCTTTGATGGAAACTCAAAGAATCTGATAGCGTAGGACAATGACGGAACAGAGACAGGTTCTAGTTCAAATTTATAGTGTGCACAAATTAATCAATACAGAAAATAATACCAAAACAAAGTGAGGCCGGCAGCAGTATGAGTCCAGAGAATACACAGTTATATTAAGTGCAAGGCCAATACAGGATAAGTCCTAGATCCTTGTTCACCCAGAGAAGGGTTAATAATGAAACAGTCCTCGCAACACATGTTCACATTGAGCAGGGCCCAATTATGGTTTTAATTCTTTGTGACAGAGTTCAGATTGAGCATGGCCAATTTATGGTTTTAATCCTAGTACTCAGTTCTGATTGAACATGGCCAGATTAAGATATAGTCCTTGAAACAAGTTTAGACAATAGGCAAAGTTCCAAATGTAAGCTATGCAGTGCAGTTAGAAAACACAGTCCCGGACAGTCCTGCAAAAATGCACTGCAACACGCACAACACAGAATGCACTAAATAAGGCTTACTATAGTCCATACAGAGCTGGCAGTGGGTAGATCCCTGGAAGGCACACTATAGCTTCATGCAAAGAACTAAGCACCGAGCATGTAATTGCCAAGTTGGAAGGCAGAGCAGTCTGAGAAGCAGAGGCAGGTGATTTCACAGCTGAGCAAGAGCAGGAACAAAATACTCAAGCATTGGTCAGGAAAACTGACTGTACTTATACAGCAGGAAGGGCAGGAAACATATAAACATGGTGAAGCAGCAAACTCCATCTTTACAAAGGGCGAGGAAACACTGAAAGTAGAATGGAAAAGCTGGAAATCCTGACACCTTCCTTTAAAAAAAAGAAAGATTTTGCTAGTGTCACTCTATAAATCAGTTATGGGCTTTTCTGGATTTCCTTAGTCTTCCACGGGGGTTGTAATAATCACCAATGCAGGTAATTCCTGAAACCCTGCACTGTTTGTGGCTTTTCACACATAGTCCGTTACCGTGTCTCAGTGAAGGCATCACAACCTCAACTCACTGACCGTTTAGTCCACTATTCGAGAAGCTGCCTCTCTGGGATCACCGACTCCGGTCTGTTCTAGACCTTCAGCAGAACTGTAGTTTCCAGAGTTCAGAGAGCCACCCCAGGCTCTGCCGACATGGTTTCTGGCCCTTGTGCCTTCAAGGGAGGCCACTGCTCCCAAACATGACTTCG
The DNA here is from genome assembly GCA_033576535.1 of Allobates femoralis. NCBI lineage: Eukaryota > Metazoa > Chordata > Amphibia > Anura > Aromobatidae > Allobates > Allobates femoralis. The sequence goes on from JARQOC010000005.1 coordinate 21,424,610, forward strand.
TGCCTTCCAAGGACACCTGCTCCCAAGCATGACCTCGTGCTTTCCAGGGAGACACCTGCTCCCAAGCATGACCTTGTGCCTTCCAGGGAGACACCTGCTCCCAAGCACCAAGGGACACAATTTCCTGACTATGTGTCTTCCAAGAAGATGGTGACTCCAGCTACTTCCAAACACACAGAGACCTCATGTGATTATTCCCACCCACCAAACGCACATTATATCCCCTGAGACACACCCAGGGAAGGGAGGTATGTGCTTAGTCAGGCACACCCACATCTTTCTCAGTATACATCTCATGGACCTCAATGAACTAACAAATCTCAGGCAATAACAAGTTCCAGTCTAACATTCTGAGTTTACATTGCAGAGAACGTCCTCCTTTGTTATACATAAAGGCTGTTTACCATTCATCGCAGCACTAATGGGTTACGCTTTCCTTAAAAAATGTCAACTGTATTTGACAGTGTTGTAGACTTTGAAGAGCAGTAGTGGTCAGACCACGAAAGAACGAATAGTCTCCTTAGTGGATAGTTGATAAGAGTTTATAACTTTTCGGGGGTGACTCTACCAAAGAGAATGGCAGCTCGAAGCCAAAGCTGAATGTTGTTGTGTTTGAAGATGTTGTCCTGGTCTTCCATCCACGCTCCGCTAAGTCTTCTGATTTTCCCCAGAGTGTTTTCTCCTCTAAAACGTCTCTAAAATAAATTACGTGCTTGGAATTCATTTCCATGATAGATAATGCGGCTCCTTATATTCCACCCAAGGACAGAAACACCGGGCAGCTGCGGGAAAGACGTCTTCTCGGCGCCCCATGGGTCAAAGACTCTCGGGAGGATTTTATCCACCGGCTGCATTATATAAAAAACTAGTAGCAATGAGATAGAAAAAAAATGAATGAGCAACAAGGAAAAATAGGTGTGATGTATGCAGAAAGTCACCGAATGATTTATTCTACTGACACCAATAAGGGAAAGAAGAAGATATGAAGACGGGTAATTAGTTCACTACAATACATTCATTTTCCTCCTTAATTGCTCCCTGGGGTTTTCATTAAAATGGTATTTAGTTACATGGCTGCCAGTAACCACAGAGGACTTCTTCTGACCTGTGCTTTTAATGTTCTTGACTGCTAAGTTTCTCAATAAATTGGAAGGCACTTGGTTCTGCCTTTAAGCATTTCAGATTTTTGAGTGGTTTCGCCTACGCCGTGTGCAGAATTATTAGGCAAATGAGTATTATGATCACATGATACTTTTTATCCATGTTGTCCTACTCCAAACTGTATAGGCTGAGAGCCAACTACCAATTAAGCAAATCAGGTGATGTGCATCTCTGTAATGAGGAGGGGTGTGGTGTAATGACATCAACACCCTATATAAGGTGTGCTTAATTATTAGGCAAAATGGGTCAGAAGAGAGATGTGACGGGCTCTGAAAAGTCCACAATGGTGAGATGTCTTGCAGAGGGATGCCGCAGTCTGGAAATTGCCAGACCTTTGAAGCGTGATCACCGAACAATCAAGTATTTCATGGCAAATAGTCAACAGGGTCGCAAGAAGCGTGCTGGGCAAAAAGGCGCAAAATAACTGTCTATGAATTGAGGAAAATCAAGCGTGAAGCTGCCAAGATGCCATTTGCCATATTTCAGAGCTGCAACGTTCCTGGAGTATCAAAAAGCACAAGGTGTGCTATACTCAGGAACATGGCCAAGGTAAGGAAGGCTGAAAAACCACCACCTCTGACCAAGAAACATAAGATAAAACATCAAGACTGGGCCAAGAAATATCTTAAGACTGATTTTTCACAGGTTTTATGGACTGATGAAATGAGAGTGACTCTTGATGGGCCAGATGGATGGGCCAGAGGCTGGATCAGTAAAGGGCAGAGAGCTTCACTCCGACTCAGACACCAGCAAGGTGGAGGTGGGCACTGGTATGGGCTGGGATCATCAAAGATCAACTTGTGGGACCTTTTCGGGTTGAGGATGGAGTGAAGCTCAACTCCCGGACCTACTGCCAGTTTCTGGAAGACAACTTCTTCAAGCAGTGGTACAGGAAGAAGTCGGTATCGTTCAAGAAAAACATGATGTTCATGCAGGACAATGCTCCATCACATGCATCCAACTACTCCACAGCGTGGCTGGCCAGTAAAGGACTAAAAGAAGAAGAAATAATGACATGGCCCCCTTGTTCACCTGATCTGAACCCCATAGAGAACCTGTGGTCCTTCCTAAAATGTGAGATCTACAGGGAGGGAAAACAGTACACCTCTGGGGACAGTGTCTGGGAGGGAAAATAGTACACCTCTGGGGACAGTGTCTGGGGGCTGTGGTGGCTGCTGCACGCAATGTGGATTGTAAACAGATCAAGCAACTGACACAATCTATGGATGGAGGCTGCTGAGTGTCATCATAAAGGAACTTGGCTATATTGGGCACTAATTTTTTGGGGTTTTGTTTTTTGTATGTCAGAAATGTTTATTTCTAAATTTTGTGCAGTTATATTGGTTTACCTGGTGAAAATAACAAGTGAGATGGGAATATATTTGGTTTTTATTAAGTTGCCTAATAATTCTGCACAGTAATAGTGACCTGCACACACAGGTATCCTCCTAAGAGCCAAATCTAAAAACCCCACTCCAACTTCCAAAATATTAAGCTTTGATCTTTATGAGTCTTTTGGGTGATTGAGAATATAGTTATAGATCAATAGTAAAAATAATCCTCTAAAATACAACTTGCCTAATAATTCTGCACACAGTGTATTTGATGCTTCTCCAAGGGTTAATGGGGATCAGGTAATAGGAGTATGTTTGTAGTGGTATCAGCAGAACGGTGAGTATTTAGAAGTAGTGGTGGGCGAACACGAACTGTAAAGTTTGGGGTCCATTCCGAGCACCCAATGATTAAGTATCACAGTGATTAAATATCAGCATTATTACTTGCCAGGGTCGGTGCGCTTGTACTTCCTGGGCCACTCATTAACTTCCTGGTTGTTTACTGCACGGTAGATGCTAGAATATATGGGCTTCCAGGTTACTGCACTTACTCCAACAGCCAATCACAAACGCCCATTGTCTTTGACGCCATCTGTGATTAGCTGTTGCGCCCCTCACCCAGTGTACTGGTGTCTGTGATTGGTTGCCATATGCAACAAACCTAATGTCACATTAGTGTAGAAATAAATAATTTAGAAAAACTACGTAGGGCTTTTCTGTATTTTTGATTCTCAGTGCAGATAAAGTGGACAGTTGCGGGCTGACACTCCCAGCTGCCTGGCTTTACTTTAGCTGGCAATCAAAATACAGGGGAGCCCATTTTTTTTTTTTTCTTTTAAATATTTAAATAAATAATAAAAAAAAAATTGTGTGGACTTCACCCTATTTTTGATGGCCAGCCAAGATAAAACTCAGGCATCTGGGGCTGGTCTTCTCAGCGTTGTGAGACCCATAGTCATTGGTCCCCCCAGGCTAAACAATAGAAGCCCACAGCCACCGTAGAAATTGGCGCATTCATTAGAAGTGCCAATTCCTGGCTCTTTACCTGGCTCTTCCCGATGCCCTGGTGCAATGACATCGGGGCGATAGAAGGGGTTAATGACAGCTGAGTGTTGACAACTTGTCATTAAGCGCAGATTGAAAATGTTCAGGTCTCTATGAGACTCGCCCATTATGAATCCTGTGAGTAAATTGTTAAAAAGCACAACACAGAGGGAAAACCCTTTATTTGAAATAAATCACATAGACACCCCTCATTTTTCCATTTATTAAACCTACACATACCATCCGACGATAATCCACAATGATGGAGTGGGGTCACCTGAGTTCACTTTTACAGGGCTTCAGTGACTCAGTGAGTAATGTCTCCTGCAGCAGTCAGTGTGATTCCAGAGGCTGCAGCAAGAGGACGCTTGTTCCCTTGTTACAATGTCTTGATGCAGCAGAGCTGAGTTTGCTTCGTGGGCCCATCATTGGATAATTGTCGGAGTATATGTTGGGGTAAAAAATTAGACAATGAGGGTTGTCTGTCTGATTTATCTCATTATTAACCCTTCTCTGTATGAAGAAGGATTTAGGACTTATCCTGTATTGGCCTTGCACTTAATAGAACTGTGTGTTTTGTTTTTTAACTATTTTCTCATAGGATTGAGAATGGGTGCTTAATGTATATAGAGGTGTTAAAAGTCATTGTACAGGAGGAGGTGAGCTGTGATATCACCTATTGTGAATGGTGGATCCTCTGTTATCTACTGTATTTAGAGGTGTTATCAGTCATTGTACAGGAGGAGGTGAGCTGTGATATCACCTATTGTGAATGGTGGATCCTGTGTTATCTACTGTATATAAAGGTGTTATCAGTCATTGTACAGGAGGAGGAGGTGAGATGTGATATCACCTATTGTGAATGGAGGATCCTGTGTTATCTACTATATATAGAGGTGTTATCAGTCATTGTACAGGAGGAGGAGGTGAGCTGTGATATCACCTATTGTGAATGGTGGATCCTGTGTTATCTACTGTATATAGAGGTGTTATCAGTCATTGTACAGGAGGAGGTGAGCTGTGATATCACCTATTGTGAATGGTGGATCCTGTGTTATCTACTGTATATAGAGGTGTTATCAGTCATTGTACAGGAGGAGGTGAGCTGTGATATCACCTATTGTGAATGGTGGATCCTGTGTTATCTACTGTATATAGAGGTGTTATCAGTCATTGTACAGGAGGAGGAGGTGAGCTGTGATATCACCTATTGTGAATGGTGGATCCTCTGTTATCTACTGTATTTAGAGGTGTTATCAGTCATTGTACAGGAGGAGGTGAGCTGTGATATCACCTATTGTGAATGGTGGATCCTGTGTTATCTACTGTATATAAAGGTGTTATCAGTCATTGTACAGGAGGAGGAGGTGAGATGTGATATCACCTATTGTGAATGGAGGATCCTGTGTTATCTACTATATATAGAGGTGTTATCAGTCATTGTACAGGAGGAGGAGGTGAGCTGTGATATCACCTATTGTGAATGGTGGATCCTGTGTTATCTACTGTATATAGAGGTGTTATCAGTCATTGTACAGGAGGAGGTGAGCTGTGATATCACCTATTGTGAATGGTGGATCCTGTGTTATCTACTGTATATAGAGGTGTTATCAGTCATTGTACAGGAGGAGGTGAGCTGTGATATCACCTATTGTGAATGGTGGATCCTATGTTATCTACTGTATATAGAGGTGTTATCAGTCATTGTACAGGAGGAGGAGGTGAGCTGTGATATCACCTATTGTGAATGGTGGATCCTGTGTTATCTACTGTATATAGAGGTGTTATCAGTCATTGTACAGGAGGAGGTGAGCTGTGATATCACCTATTGTGAATGGTGGATCCTGTGTTATCTACTGTATGTAGAGGTGTTATCAGTCATTGTACAGGAGGAGGAGGTGAGCTGTGATATCACCTATTGTGAATGGTGGATCCTGTGTGATCTACTGTATATAGAGGTGTTATCAGTCATTGTACAGGAGGAGGAGGAGGTGAGCTGTGATATCACCTATTGTGAATGGTGGATCCTGTGTTATCTACTGTATATAGAGGTGTTATCAGTCATTTTACAGAAGGAGGTGAGCTGTGATATCACCTTTTGTGAATGGTGAATCCTGTGTTATCTACTGTATATAGAGGTGTTATCAGTCATTGTACAGGAGGAGGAGGTGAGCTGTGATATCATCTATTGTGAATGGTGGATCCTGTGTTATCTACTGTATATAGAGGTGTTATTAGTCATTGTACAGGAGGAGGTGAGCTGTGATATCATCTATTGTGAATGGTAGATCCTGTATTATCTACTGTATATAGAGGTGTTATCAGTTATTGTATAGGAGGAGGTGAGCTGTGATATCACCTATTGTGAATGGTGGATCCTGTGTTATCTACTGTATATAGAGGTGTTATCAGTCATTGTACAGGAGGAGGTGAGCTGTGATATCACCTATTGTGAATGGTGGATCCTGTGTTATCTACTGTATATAGAGGTGTTATCAGTCATAGTACAAGAGGAGGTAAGCTGTGATATCACCTATTGTGAATGGTGGATCCTGTGTTATCTACTGTATATAGAGGTGTTATCAGTTATCAGTCATTGTACAGGAGGAGGAGGTGAGCTGTGATATCACCTATTGTGAATGGTGGATCCTGTGTTATCTACTGTATATAGAGGTGTTATCAGTCATTGTACAGGAGGAGGAGGTGAGCTGTGATATCACCTATTGTGAATGGTGGATCCTGTGTGATCTACTGTATATAGAGGTGTTATCAGTCATTGTACAGGAGGAGGAGGAGGTGAGCTGTGATATCACCTATTGTGAATGGTGGATCCTGTGTTATCTACTGTATATAGAGGTGTTATCAGTCATTTTACAGAAGGAGGTGAGCTGTGATATCACCTTTTGTGAATGGTGAATCCTGTGTTATCTACTGTATATAGAGGTGTTATCAGTCATTGTACAGGAGGAGGAGGTGAGCTGTGATATCATCTATTGTGAATGGTGGATCCTGTGTTATCTACTGTATATAGAGGTGTTATCAGTCATTGTACAGGAGGAGGTGAGCTGTGATATCACTTATTGTGAATGGTGGATCCTGTGTTATCTACTGTATATAGAGGTGTTATTAGTCATTGTACAGGAGGAGGTGAGCTGTGATATCATCTATTGTGAATGGTAGATCCTGTATTATCTACTGTATATAGAGGTGTTATCAGTCATTGTATAGGAGGACGTGAGCTGTGATATCACCTATTGTGAATGGTGGATCCTGTGTTATCTACTGTATATAGAGGTGTTATCAGTCATTGTACAGGAGGAGGTGAGCTGTGATATCACCTATTGTGAATGGTGGATCCTGTGTTATCTACTGTATATAGAGGTGTTATCAGTCATAGTACAAGAGGAGGTAAGCTGTGATATCACCTATTGTGAATGGTGGATCCTGTGTTATCTACTGTATATAGAGGTGTTATCAGTCATTGTACAGGAGGAGGAGGTGAGCTGTGATATCACCTATTGTGAATGGTGGATCCTGTGTAATCTACTGTATATAGAGGTGTTATCAGTCATTGTACAGGAGGAGGAGGTGTGCTGTGATATCACCTATTGTGAATGGTGGATCCTGTGTTATCTACTGTATATAGAGCTGTTATCAGTCATTGTACAGGAGGAGGAGGTGACCTGTGATATCACCTATTGTGAATGGTGGATCCTGTGTTATCTACTGTATATAGAGGTGTTATCAGTCATTGTACAGGAGGAGGAGGTGAGCTGTGATATCACCTATTGTGAATGGTGGATCCTGTGTTATCTACTGTATATAGAGGTGTTATCATTCATTGTACAGGAGGAGGAGGTGAGCTGTGATATCACCTATTGTGAATGGTGGATCCTGTGTTATCTACTGTATATAGAGGTGTTATCAGTCATTGTACAGAAGGAGGTGAACTGTGATATCACCTATTGTGAATGGTGGATCCTGTGTTATCTACTGTATATAGAGGTGTTATCAATCATTGTGCAGGAGGAGGAGGTGAGCTGTGATATCACCTATTGTGAATGGTGGATCCTGTGTTATCTACTGTATATAGAGGTGTTATCAGTCATTGTACAGGAGGAGGTGAGCTGTGATATCACCTATTTTGAATGGTGGATCCTGTGTTATCTACTGTATATAGAGGTGTTATCAGTCATTGTACAGGAGGAGGTGAGCTGTGACATCACCTATTGTGAATGGTGGATCCTGTGTTATCTACTGTATATAGAGGTGTTATCAGTCATTGTACAGGAGGAGGTGAGCTGTGATATCACCTATTGTGAATGGTGGATCCTGTGTTATCTACTGTATATAGTGGTGTTATCAGTCATTGTACAGGAGGAGGAGGTGAGCTGTGATATCACCTATTGTGAATGGTGGATCCTGTGTTATCTACTGTATATAGAGGTGTTATCAGTCATTGTACAGGAGGAGGTGAGCTGTGATATCACCTATTGTGAATGGTGGATCCTGTGTTATCTACTGTATATAGAGGTGTTATCAGTCATTGTACAGGAGGAGGAGGTGAGCTGTGAAAAACAACCTACAATAATAGCACCACTAATTAATATATCATCCCCTTTCTTGTTGCAATTCTGTTTTAATTAGAATATAGTTTTTAATCTGTTCCCCGTTTTGTAGGTTTATGTTTTCAGCTGTTCTTTGCCAGTAATTGATATCTAGAGGAGCTGATCTGATGAATGAGTTCTGTACTGAATATCCATAGGATGGCGAAAACAAAATTTCCTTCTTAACAGTTTAAATTAAAATTATTTTTTTTTTTATCAGATTGATGTGAAACAGCTAAAAAAAGTCTTTTCCCTGTAAGTGTTCTTCAAGGTTTACTGATCTTGAAGAATGGCTCGGCTGGGGATTGTGTTGCAGAGATTTACATAAAGTGACTTTGTCTTCATTATCCAGGAATAAGACGGTGGAGCGAAGGCACAGACTCAATTAGTCCTCACCATTTTCTGCAGTTTCTTCCTAATTATAATTTTAGACTTTTCTTCTGTTATTGATCCGGTGTGACTTCAGGACAGAATAGAAGGCGTTCCACAACAAGAGGCAGAAAGTTTTTTTTAAAGTTTTTCTTCTTTTTCTCCTCTTTGTTCCCCCTTTTTTACTTTATTGCCAGTTCTTCTTTTATCATTGAATAAAGAACGCTTTTGGACCAGAGACATTAATACACTACGCGTTTCATGACCAGAATAGTCCATTTATCATATCTAACACCAGGTGCCCAGTCCCCAATAAAGGACCATAGAAGAAGTATACAAGGCACTCCCATGTAAGCTAAGGCTACATTCACATGGGACGCTAGTGGTCCGCTAGTGTGCTACTTTGTACTGATCGGATAATGCAGTGATGTTGCCTGTTCCAGCCAAGTCAATGCATTTCACAATTCTGCATTCACACACTGCGCTTTCTATGGATCTGTAAAAAGAATGACAGTATCAATTATTGGGTGTTGTTATGCTGCACTCTTTACTCACCTTTGCCGCGCTCCCCCAGTGATCTTCAGCGATATCTTCATACCGGGAGGCTGCAGGACCTGCTGTAGGACCTGGCACTGCACCTTGTGACCCAGGAGTGACATCACTCGATCACATGCACATGGTCCTAAGGGCACCGAACACTGCGGCTTCCGGGGATGAGAACATCGCTGGAGATCACCATGGGACCGCGGGGAGGTGAGTATACATCACAGCATTCACACACACAAGGCTGCACTTTGTGCGGATCCGTACTTGGTGTAGTTTCTGCACCAAAATCGGATCCTCACAAAACGCAGCAAAAACTCTGTGTGTGAATGTAGCCTAAGAATAATCCAGTGCAAAGAAAACGTTTCGGTCAAGAGACCTTCGTCAGTAACTCTGGTTTCACACAAGTGTACTATGGAATCTGGGGGCATGCACATGCAGGAAAGGCCGTCATTGATGAAACTGGATGTACTCACACCCCACGCGGGAGCATCTGTTTGCATATTTGACAGGGATCCGGCGAGTGGTTCTGTGCATGGAACACGGACCGCAAATCCGGATCCATCGAGATCCGGAGTCCGGATGAATCCATGTTGCATGGATCCTGATTCAGATCTCACCCATGGTGCCCTGTATCTAGGTTCTTCTGAGGGTTGTCACATAGACCAAAATTGCAACAAGATGCAGATTTTGTCTTTGAGAAAAATCTGTGGCCGCCTAGATCCACCCGGACCCCGGGCGACCTGGACACAACTGGATGCACCCACAAGTGTTTCCGGTCCCACTGAAAGTCAATGGGGCGAAAACTGATCCCGTTTGTGACAGATTCACACTGATAGCGACAAACCGACAGTGTGAAACCAGCCTTACTTAACACTGTGGGATATAATATTGGATTCAAGGAAATGTGGAATATACCGCTAGATTGGCGCCAGTGTGCTTAAAGTGAACCTGTCACCCCCCCTGGACATCAAAAGCTAAAATAGCCACCTTCTGCAGCACTAAGGCTGCATTCAGGGAAGGTGGCTATAGGCTTTTGATGCCCTATATTCACTCAAATATGAACTGCTTACACTTAAATGCTTACACTTAAGACGACCTAAGACCGGGAGGCGGGGTTTCGCGCTCCTCCGACCCGCCCCCTCTTGTCAATCAGCCTGGTCGCCTGCTGCTGCCTCTCCTCACAGTCTAGCATGAACGCGCGCCTCCGTTCTCCTCAATGGCGCCGCGCATGCGCTGTGCGCCGGGTGTCCAGGAAGTCTTCGGGCTGCGCGCACATATTTTTCCACAGTGTTAAGTTACTGATGAAGGTCTTTTGACGGAAACGTTTGCTTTACACTGAATTACTCTTAGGAATGAAGATTCAATTGACTCAGCTTGTACGGGACTGTCTTCTATGGTCTAACGGTTTGGTAACCTACCTGAGCACCGTGTCATTACATCTAGTAGTTCATTGCTTTCTTCACACAAAAAAAGGACTAGTCCAAGCCTGAAACATATAGCTTTATAACAACTCAATACATAGGACTGGATCGTTCCTTTCATCAGTCCCAACAAATCTATAGCCTGATGGGTCGACCGGTCCTGAAGCATATACCTGAATAACTGCTCAATAAACTTCCAAAAGTTGCCACAATTCAGCGTCCCTCAACTATACTGTACTTTGATACCCATTTAACTCATAATGGATCCAAAATTTTGGGAAGATTGAGTTTCACATGAATGTTGGGTTAACAATATAACATTCATTACAAAATCTTCTGTTTTTACTCATAGCAGTTAATGCAAAAAAATGAGTACACCCCACATCAAAGTCTTCTCCATCTAGAATTTTGTATGACCTCATTCTCAAAATGTTGCGATATCAGATTTCCCAATTATTGTATTCCTATTTTCTTTACGTTTTACACAGTCCCAATTTTTGGGGAAATTGGGGTTACATTAATGTAACCATTGGTAAAGGAAAATACATGTAGACATGCAGGGGCGTAACTTGAAGATCATGGGCCCCAATGCAAAAGCTCCAATCAGACCCCCAATTCTTGCATTTTTAATTAAATTGATTATTTCATATAGGCGAAAGGGACTTTTGGGATCCCCTAGACTCCAGGGATCGGGTGCAATCGCAACACCTGCACCTATTGTAGTTATGCCCCTGCACACATGATAATGATTGCTCAGTGGCTGAACAAAAGGATGTTAAAGGGAAAGTGACCCAATGTCAAGTCTTTTTATAGGAACAGATTCTTCAATTATGTTGAACTTGAATGAGAATTGGACATATTAAATGGCTTTCCAATAAGACCAAAGAAGTCAAACTTAGTTTTCCATATTTGCCTCCATAGGAGCTTGAGGTATCACATGGAACATTGCCATATAGGCTTGATTACTTAAAGAGATTGTCCATTGCTTAAAAATGTATGAGCCATCCTTAGGATAGGTTGTCAATATATGATCGGTCTGTGTCTGACACCCGGTACCCACCGATCAGTTTTTCTTGGTGCCGGCAGTGGCTGCAGGTGGCCATAAATCCTCCGTTCTGTAGCTGCTCTTTCTTCTGACAGTGATTGCGGCCGGGTGCCATTCAGCTTTATAGGTGGATGTGTGGAGCCCACTGGGACGGGGTACTCGGTACCGGACTGGGGTACTGCTGGGGATGTCACGGTGGTCTTGGTCCAGACCATGTCCCAGGTTCCGCAATAAATGGGGGGTATTTACAGGGGAGTTTGTTGTGATGCCACCCACTGGTTGTGGTCAATGAGGGGACCACCGCTGCAGTGTACTTCTGTCAGGAGGATGGATTGATGCTGCAGCCAGGTGGATAAGCCCACCGCCAGTTGGGACAGCTCCTGACAGAGTAAAATGGTGCAATAGCAGTTCAGTATACCTGGAATCATACACGGACACTTAAGCAGGGTTCACCGGGTTTACTTTCCAATTCTTCCAAGTCACACAGTGCACGGTACAGTTCAGCTCTTAACAGCTTTACACAATGGACTTCGGTAACACTTGAACCCTCACTCTTTCTATAAGTCCTTTCAGGCTGATTCTCTATGCTTCTTCTTCTGGGTGGATTGCGGAGCGGCAGCTCGGTCCCTCAATGTAGCTTCCCCCTAAGTACACTATGTTCCAAATTATTATGCAAATTGGTTTTAAGTGTAATAGGGTTTTATTTTTATTTTTTTTTCAATGAAACCCATTGATGGTATTGTGTCTCAGGGTTCTTTGGATATGGGCGGTAAGCTGGGTCCTCCTAGTTGCTGCTATGCCCCCAACCCTGTAGTGGGAACAGAGATCTGGAATCTGTGTTCCCGGTCAGTTTGTCTGGGGAACCGGTATGAGACTTCAGTCCCCCTCAGAGCTGACAGTCTGGTCCCAGCCTAGCCTTGGTTGACCCTGTCTTGCAAGGGATCACTAGGCTTTTTTCTACCCGTGTAACTTCCCGGGTACATCAGGAGAGTCTGTCCTGTCAGTAATTTGTCATTGCTACCGTCTTCCTCGGACCCGGTGACACCGGTCCAGTTTCTGTTATTCCTGTCTTTACTAGTCTTAGTAACTCAGCACTAGCCTACTCCTCTTGGTCTTTTCCTCTCAGCCTACTCCGGCCTACTTGTCTTGGCTGCTCGGCACTTGCCTACTGGCTAACTACTTCCTGTTTTCCCTTTTTATACTGGTTCGTTACCTTGACTACACCCCACCCACTTGTGACTGGCCCTACTACCCCTTGCCTGCCTAGAGTCCCAGGCTGTGGGTTTGGTCTATGTCAGTGGATGTGTGTTTTAGAGGGGATTGTTATACAAACTGTCACTATCTCCTGGCTTCAGGTCCTACCTGTGGCCACCCTGGTCGCAGGGGCGCCACATATGTGCAGTTCCCGGCTAAAGCCACTATCTGATTATGGGGCAGCGCCAGAACTAAGCTTTTCTGTTGCCATTATGGGCACCAAGAACAGCTGTTTGATGGGTTGTACCCTGGAGGATTAGACATTAATGCCCTTTCCTAAGGGAAGGTCATCAATGTTTATATAGTGCAAAAACCTCCTTAACAGTGGTAGACAACCTCCATTAAGATCCTTGGGGGTGGAGCTAACTTCCTCTCACCCACTGATTGGCACTTTAGAAACCCGGAGCCATGCCGAGAAGCTCCACCTCTGAGGTCCCCAACCATTGTCAAATCTACCCTTGTTCTCAAGGGCTCTTAGTTCAGTTGATCCTTGAAGATCCTTGTGGTGGGATCCAAACCAATCACTTATTCAGTGGATAAATGATTATTTTTGAAAAATGCCATACCCCCTTTTTTGTCAGATGTGCTAATCGAAGGAATGTCCATCCTGGTGACCGCCTCTTCATAACAATATTACGTCCCATGTTCAGTATATGACAGCTATTGCTTTTGCAGTCTAGATTTCTACATTTTTGTTGATATTCTGGCTTTATGTACGCCCATTGACTAAATATCGCTTTATGGACCTTATCCAGGCAATTTTGGCAGCTATCTAATCTGACGCCTGCCAGGCTTTCTCCAGCCACGGGAAGCATTGATCTTTCATTATGCTGAGTGAGACAAAATGATGCTAAATGAGTCACAAAAGAGAACCAGAAATCTAATTAAACTTATACGCAGAATTTTTAAATGCCAAAAGTTAATTTGCAGAAAATAAAATCATTCTGTTAAGAGATCGGGCCACGGGTGTGCAATAGAAATCTGCAATATCGTTGGAAATACACCAGAAAAACATTCTAGAGTAGATATGCCCATCATATCCAAATAAACACTTAAAGTGGCAAAAAGTACGACAAGATAGTACAAGCCAAAATGTGCAAAAAGACACACTTCATTATATAAGACTCTCTTAAAGGGAATCCAGGATTTTTCTCCTCAAACTATATACAGGTGAAACCAGACGTTTCCATACACTACATAGAAAGACACATATTCAGGTTTTTCTCACTATCTGACATGAAATCAGAATAAACCTTTCCCGTTTTAGGTCAATTTGGAGGAGGATTAGTCGGGCAGCAGACTTAAGGACAGACTGGAAAGGTGCGAGAGTGTTAGAAGGGAGGCCACATAGGAGGATGTTGCAGTAGTCGAGGTGGGAGATGATGAGAGCATGTACAAGCATTTTAGTAGATTCAGGGTTAAGAAAAGTATAGCTTCTGTAAATATTATTGACTTGGAGGCAATAGGAGGTGGTGAGGGTTCGGATGTGCAGTTTGAACGATAAGGCAGAGTCCAGGGTTACCAGGGTGGCAGGGGGGCAAGTGCCCTCAGGCTGGTGATATTGGCCACCTCTTCCAGGGCCATCCCCATACAGAAATGGGCTGGTCCTTCTCCGCTTTGCGGCTGCTGCTGCCAATCTCACGGCAGCGGGCAACGTGGTGAGTGGGCTGCTAATCCCCCCCCCCCCTACTCCTCACCTCGGGCTGGCAGGACAACTCTGCAACTCTGCCTCCAGGAATTAAAAGCGCCAGCCCGCCCCTGGGGGTTGCTCCAGGGCAGCGGAATTCTGGTGCAGGGCAAGGCATGATGTTATATATTGTGATAGACAGAACAGGTAGGGGAGCTATGGGAGCTAAGGAGATAGAGGAAAGATGATGAGTTCAGTTTTGTCCACATTGAGCATTAGGAAGTGAGAGGAGAAGGAGGAGGATATGGCTGATAGACAATCTGAGATTCTGGACAACAGGGAGGTGATGTCTGGGCCAGAGAGGTAGATCTGAGTGTCATCAGCGTACAGGTGGTACTGGAAGCCATGGGACTGTATGAATTGTCCCAGGCCAAAGGTTGAGAAAAGTAGGGGTCCCAGGACAGAGCCTTGAGGTACATAAACAGAGAGAGGGTGGGATGAGGAGGTCGTGTGGGAGACACCAAATATGCAGTTAGAAAGGTATGAGGTGATCCAGGAGAGGGCATGGTCTATGATACCGAGGATCTGCAGTAAGAGGGAGTGGTCATCTGTGTTGAAGCTGGAGGACAGGTTTACAAGGAGGAATATTGAGAATTGTCTGCTTTCTTTTGCAATGAGTAATTCATTAGTAATTATGGTCAGGGCAGTTTCTGTGGAGTGGTGGGGGTGGAAGTCAGATTGGAGGATGTCAGAGAGTGAGTTAGATGAGAGGTGGGAGGAACGTTGAGCATGGACATGCTGCTTGAGTTTGGAGGTGAATGAGAGCAGCAATATGGGGCGGTAACTAAATGTAAAGGTCGGGGTGAAGAGTGGTTTCTTCTGGATAGATGTGATTGTGGCATGTTTGAAACCAGAAGGGAAGGTACCGGAAGTTAACTATAGATTGAAGAGATGAGGTAAGGCTGGGATAAGAATGGTGGTGCAGTTGGGGAGGAGGTAAGCTGGAATCAAGTGCATAAGGGAATGGTGCGATTTGGAGAGTAGATGAGTATGGCATCCTTTAGTGATGATTGTGAGTGACTCACCGAGGCCAGCTGACTCCGGTTTATACAGGCGATGCTTCCTTCCTCCTTGTCACGGGTGGACTGCGCCTGCCGGTAGTGGGGCCCGGTGTAGTGCAGATCAAAAGTGAAGACGTCTTGGTGGAACAGATTAAAGGGGTTTTAATTTATTCGTGACGCCACCTATGAGTAGATTCGGTAAGGACTACCGACGCTGCGGAACCTCCGGGGGATGGACAGCAGCTAGATGTTACGCTCCCCACAGGCTGAGCGGTGGTCCCCGGAGGCTGGAGCTGCTCAAGATGTTGTGCGGCAGCTGCGGTTACCTTGTTGTGCGGACGGACAGTTCATAAGGAAGCACGGACACAGAAAGTCTCTATAACGGGTCTTTACTGTAACCAGCAGGCAGTACATGGCATACAGTGGTTGAGTAGTAGACCAGGTGGACTCAGCAGTGATGGTGTCCCTTAGAGATCCGCAAGTGTTCCTCCATTCTACCTAACTTGTTTGCCAGTGTCGCCCAGGAATACCAGGTCGGGTACGGGGAGGCTGCTTCAATGCCCTATCTATGATGTACGTTCTGGATGCTTTGGGGAGCCTTGGATCCCTCAGTGGGTACACCGCTGGTTAGATGACTGGAAACTGACTGGTGGTGGGGTGCTCCTGTGAAGCTGCTCCTCCACTCTTCTGGTTCGCGTGGCAGAGGTGAACTGCTGCCAGCTTCGGTACCAGTGAACCGGCTGTGAGTTGTGGGCACGGGAGTCTTTTCGGAACCCGTGTAGAAATGCCCAATCCCGGTAGTTAAGGCCTCAGGTGCTGACACCCGACCGGTGACGGCCCAGGGGCCCGCACGGGGTGCGGAGTCCCCGCTCCTCTCCAAGCTCTAGTCTGCTCTTGTCAGGTTCTAGATCCTTCTTCGTTCTGTCTAGATTATTGTGTGTTCTACTACACTTCCCTAACACTCCACCCCCCAGGACCTATGATTGGTCCCCTGTTCTAGGTGTTGCATGTTGGGTTGGATCTCAAAGTTAACTATTTCACTGCTGTGTCTGAGAATATTGCGGCTGCAATACTCCCTTGTGACGCACTCGTTGCGGGGCGCCACACTCCCTCTTGGTTGAATAAGCTTGTCCCCAAGCGTCACACTACTCACATTACAGAGGTTTTTGTATTTTTATAACATATATGACACACTTTTATTAAAATGAAAAACAGGTAAAGGTATGCTTTGGTGACATAAGCAAAGAAACAGGTAATCACTTTGTGCGGACCCGGCGTGCGGTCGGCTGTCCTTTAACTAGAGTCCAGGCTGTAGCCGCAAGATCTCACAGTCAGTGATTAACGGGAACAGAGTCATTGAGGGAGTTCAAGTTTTAAAGTCACTGGCACGGAGAACGATGGCGCACCTGGATAGCGAACCACCCATCTGCACAAGCGTAGCGCTCATAGGTGATAATATCGCCCCGGTATAGGTCGCGATCGGGATGTCCTCTTGGCAAGTTTGACTCAACGTCCCGGCGCCCCACAAACACCTCCTCATTCAAACCCACCTCCCAAGCGAACCCCCACCCGGTATGTAAGTTAAAGGTGGAAATTCTACCTTCACGGCGGAGTTCAGAAGGCAGCGGCGGCTGGCGGCGAGCCTCGGCACGGGCCTGCATATTGGCGCGTTCTCGGGCTTGCCACTCCTCTCGTCGTCTCTGGCGTACATCTCCGTCGTTACGGCTCGGGGTGTAGAGATGAGTAACGGAGCTGGTGGTTTGGCGGGAAGCTTGAACTTGGCGGGCTGTCTGTATCGGCACCCAGTGGAACGGCACAGGGGAAGGTGTCGGCATTGCACCCGACCAGTGTACCCGAGCTGTGTGCCCGGTAGGAAGTTCCTTGTTGTCTCCCCAAGCGAACCCGGTGTCGAAATCCTCAGCGGTGCTGTGGGTCTCGTCGTCATCCTCTCCGACCTCTTCCTCGATGACCACATCAGGCTGCTCGTTTGCTGGAGATGTTGAAACTAGTTCCGTTGTACAACAGGGCGGTGGTGCTGCGGATCCTTCCGTAGGGACGTCCTGCAGGGCTTCCAGGCTGCCTGCCTCTTCATCTGTTTCCGCAGGTAGAGGTGTTTCAATCCCGGTTACCAGGTAGGCCTCGGCAATGGCAAGGGAAGCCTCCGGTACGGGGATAAAACAGGCGACAGTCTCTGTAGTGGTGAAACATGTCGCGGGTTCCTCAGTGGGAACCTGGTAGAGATCAAGTTCTTCTGTGGAGCGTAGTATGAGCTCCGGCTCAAGAACGGAGTCGGTTGCGATATTGGTCGCTGGAACGGGTCGAGTTGCGGCCTCCACCGGAATGACGCAGTCTATTGGCTCTAGTGACGGAGCAGGACAGGTGGTAGGCGACGGTGAGGCAGTGGAGAAGCTGGTGACGTCGTCTGGGCTTGGAGAAGCTGTACCCGGTCGGCTCTGCTGCATCGCATGGTGTAGTCGTCTGCCTAGGGTCGTGCTCCAGCTGCGAATCGTCCATTCCACAGTCTCTAGTAACCGCACCCGGAGGTCTTGTAGAGCCTCGAGCCAGAAGTCGGGGCTGCCGTCTATGGTAAGGGCAGGATCCGGACCCGGTTGGCCTATGGCTGCTCTGGCCTCCGCCTCGACCTCCTGCATTAGGTCTTGGAGTCTCATGCTGGCCATTCTCTTCTTTGGAGGGAAACCACACCCGTTCAACCGGTAAGACGTTCTGGTTGAGCTGGTGAAGAAGTCTGTCTCTCACACTCCCATTTCCTCTGGGCTTTTGTAGTCCAATCGTGGGAAAAGTCTCTGGGGTCCGCCCCCATGGTTGATTCGAGCAATCAGGGCGGACAAAGAGTTTGGCGCCTTTTGTCTTTAGCCCTCCCACGATGAGGGGGGTTTGACTCACTCCTGGGCTTACACGTGGCGGCTTCTTGTGGCGGGAACGCCATCTTGGGCGCCATTTTGGCCCAATGATGAAAAGGCGGGAAAGTTCTTTTAGGGACGAACAAAGTCCAATTTGTAGACAATAAAGTCTATTTTAAGCACATTATACCCGTTGGGTAACGGGCCTGCTCGTATCCTGTTCGTGACGCCATTTTCTGACTCACCGTGGCCGGCTGACTCCGGTTTATACAGGCGATGCTTCCTTCCTCCTTGTCACGAGTGGACCGCGCCTGCCGGTAGTGGGGCCCGGTGTAGTGCAGATCAAAAGTGAAGACGTCTTGGTGGAACAGATTAAAGGGGTTTTAATTTATTCGTGACGCCACCTATGAGTAGATTCGGTAAGGACTACCGACGCTGCGGAACCTCCGGGGGATGGACAGCAGCTAGATGTTACGCTCCCCACAGGCTGAGCGGTGGTCCCCGGAGGCTGGAGCTGCTCAAGATGTTGTGCGGCAGCTGCGGTTACCTTGTTGTGCGGACGGACAGTTCATAAGGAAGCACAGACACAGAAAGTCTCTATAACGGGTCTTTACTGTAACCAGCAGGCAGTACATAGCATACAGTGGTTGAGTAGTAGACCGGGTGGACTCAGCAGTGATAGTGTCCCTCAGAGATCCGCAAGTGTTCCTCCATTCTACCTAACTTGTTTGCCAGTGTCGCCCAGGAATACCAGGTCGGGTACGGGGAGGCTGCTTCAATGCCCTATCCATGATGTACGTTCTGGATGTTTTGGGGAGCCTTGGATCCCTCAGTGGGTACACCGCTGGTTAGACGACTGGAAACTGACTGGTGGTGGGGTGCTCCTGTGAAGCTGCTCCTCCACTCTTCTGGTTCGCGTAGCAGAGGTGAACTGCTGCCAGCTTCGGTACCAGTGAACCGGCTGTGAGTTGTGGGCACGGGAGTCTTTTGGGAACCCGTGTAGAAATGCCCAATCCCGGTAGTTAAGGCCTCAGGTGCAGACACCCGACCAGTGACGGCCCAGAGGCCCGCACGGGGTGCGGAGCCCCCGCTCCTCTCCAAGTTCTAGTCTGCTCTTGTCAGGTTCTAGATCCTTCTTCGTTCTGTCTAGATTATTGTGTGTTCTACTACACTTCCCTAACACTCCACCCCCCAGGACCTATGATTGGTCCCCTGTTCTAGGTGTTGCATGTTGGGTTGGATCTCAAAGTTAACTATTTCACTGCTGTGTCTGAGAATATTGCGGCTGCAATACTCCCTTGTGACGCACTCGTTGCGGGGCGCCACATGAGGATGGTTGCGTGGTTGATCTTAATTTCAGGGGGCAGCAGTTGGTGAAAGATGGAGGTAAAAGAGTTGGGTAACTTGTTCGGGGTTATGGGATAAAGAAGATACAAGGTTTGAAAAGTAGACAGGTTTAGGGCCGACTTAGATTGGAAAGTTGCTTTTTTGAATGCTGTGGAGTTTTCTTGTGAGTGTATCCTTATTATACACAACAAGCACATTTTACCTCTTGTGTCTCCCCCACTTCCCTATAGATTGTAAGCTCTTATGGCCCTTGCTACTCTTGTTTAAATTGTAGAATTATGTATTACACTATAATTTCTGATATTGACTGTATCTATCTGCTCTTAATTGAATATCGTTGGTATAGAAATAAAATTATTTTGATTATTATTCTTAATATGGACGGAAACACCCACTGAAATATCCGAAAAGACAATGGTGAAAAAAACCTTGTTCTTTACAAGATCAAATAACTAAATATCAATTAACATCCATTCATATGTCTGATTGCCTAACAGGTTCCTAACAGGAGCTTGGATAGAGCGGTGGTCAAGTATCCACCGCACCATTTTTACTTATGGCCCCACCGGTTGGGTGCCGCACTATCTGGCTTCCGGAATCCCTAGCTTTGAAGAATTTTATAAACCTTACTTAAAGAAGTATTATCGTCTCAGACGTTTATGGCATATCTCAGCCCTGAAAAAAGGGGGTCGTGTCTCAGGAATAAAGGGATAATCCCACACACCCTTTTCTCAAGTTGAGTGCTGATCCCTCAACCTGCAGCTTTGCCATAATTATCCGAGTGTGGATTACCCTTGGGCTCTAAGATATACGGTATACAGTATAGTATCTGTCTGATTACTAATGGACGGATTGTTTGTTTGCTCCTTCTAGGGAGACAGAGGCCCTCCAGGCCTGCCTGGCCAACCGGGATCCCGTGGACCTCCAGGTATAGGAATTGATGGTATTCCGGTGAGTAATGTTTTTCTTCCTTTGGTGGCCATATATTTAGAGAATTTTTGAGAAACACTTATTAGCGATGAGCGAGCACTAGAATCCTTGAAATGAGATGTTGGACGCTTGGACGGGTTTGACTTGAGTACCGAGTATAATGGAAGTCTTGAACATGTCTTGAACATTGTAGGTTGTTTCCAGTCTGTTTTTTATTGGTTGTAATTATTATAAGCATCATGGTGCTTATTAATTCTCTCTGGGATGAAGGATACATCTTCTATCCTATTCAGTTATTAATGGCCTGCAGCCTTCAATGTAGGGTTAAAATAGTCTTCCTTCTATGACAGGGGTGGGGAACTCTAAGTCCACCATCAGGTCATGTCCTCAGGATTTCCTTAGTATTGCACAGTTGATAATATAATGACCTGCACTGGTGATGATTTCAACCAATGCTAAGGAAATCCTGAAAATATGGCCCTAGATGCCTGGAGTTCCACTACCCCCCTACTCTACGACATACATCTGCATTGTAGAAAGTGTCATCCATTCTCTTCTCACGCTTCTTCCATTCCACCAGTTCTTAAAAAGGGAAAAGGGTCTTATCCAAATAAAGGAAGAGTAATTAATGATGTGTTCAGGCTCAGCTTGTGTGGTTGTGTGAGGCATAACCACTTTGAAGCATGGAACGGCTACAGCTGACACACGTACAAGATGTGTATCCAAGAAGAGAAGGGAAAAGGGTAACGTCCTGCACTTCTGATGTAAAAATCAGGACACCTCCAGTTGATGTCACGGGGTGGTATAGCAGATAGAGAATCAGGAGGCAGGTTGGAAAGATGAGCAAAGGTGAACTGCAGAACTAGTCTGACCCTGACTGGGGTCCCTGGTTCACCCTGTTTCTGAAGTTACCTCTGAAGGTGAGCATGTCTAGGCCACCACCCTAGCCCTATGCTCCTGATAATCCCTAGGCCAAGAGCCCCTACATCCTCCCACGGACCGGGAAAATCCAGCAACTCCAAAGGAAAGCAACAGCAGCACAGCACGTCCTCACTGCATGGAGTCCAAGTAGAGACTGAATTCTATCTGTGACACCCGGTGGAGGGAAGTGGAACTACTTAAAGGCTGAAGGAGTGGAGATCAGAGATCTGACATACCCCTCCACCTGCAGAGCCACACACAGCATAGACTACAGCAACTTTCTGGCATTAACTCTAGAAGTGTCAAATGAAATTAACTCTGATCTCATTAAAGTACAGCAGCTTCATATTTGGACTGCAAAGCAGTCAACACGTGACAGTTGATAGGAAAAAGCTTTATTGGTCTACACGTTTTGTAGTTATCCTGCAATTTCTTCAGGACCAGAATCACATTACATAGCCAGATAACAATGGTCTATATATCTAAAATAAAGGGGGCACGGACCTGTATCAAAAGGCCCGCCCAAATGCTAACATGGTTATGCATAGTTATACATATTAGCATTTGGGCGGGCGTTTTGATATTGGTCCGTGCCCCCTTTATTTTAGATATATAGCCCATTGTTACCTGGCTGTGTAATGTGGTCCTGAAGAAGTGGCGAAACGCATGGACCAATAAAGCTTTTTCCTATAACTGGATGTGTCCTGGTTTTTACATCGGCAGCGCAGGACATCACCCTTTCCCTTCTCTTCTTGAATACAGATTCTGCCAGTTACAAATTAGTGTCGGAGCTGATTTCCAATTTTAATAATGTTGTTAAAATTTTCTTTATAAAAGATTTAATTTTTTAAATAATTCATTCTGAAGAGTCGGGGTATTGATACAAGGATCATTTACTTTTATTTTTGAATAATAAAGAAATTATTTATTTGGAAAGTACCGTGTGTAATAGTGGTTTTTTTAATATATTTTTTTAATTAATGTTATAGCAATAGTTAACTTTTTTGATTAACTGTAAAAATTATCAAAACCTTTTTGACTCTTATAATGTGACAATGTTATTATTTATTTGCAGGGCTCCACAGGACCTTCTGGGGACAAAGGAGAACAAGTACGTGGTTATTTGATTTCATACTTTTATTTGGCAGGGTGGTGGCTCTAGTGCGAACGAGGGTAGATAATGCACATACAGTAGATCCAGCAGCTAAGAATCATAGAATGGTAGAGTTGGAAGGGACCTCCTGGGTCATCATGTGAAGGGGCCTCCTGGGTCATCGTGTGAAGAGATCTCCTGGGTCATCATGTGAAGGGGCCTCCTGGGTCATCGTGTGAAGAGACCTTCTGGGTCATCGTCTGAAAGGACCTCCCGGGTCATCATGTAATAAAGACCTCCTGGGTCATCATGTGAAGGGACCTCCTGGGTCATCATGTGAAGGGACCTCCTGGTCATCTTGTGAAGGGACCTCCTGGGTCATCTTGTGAAGGGACCTCCTGGGTCATGGTGTGAAGGGACCTTCTGGGTCATTGAGTGAAGGGATCTCCTGGGTCATTGTGTGAAGGGACCTCCTGGGTCATTGTGTGAAGGGATCTTCTGGGTCATCATGTGAAGGGACCTACTGGGTCATCGTGTGAAAGGCCCTCCTGGGTCATTGTGTGACGGGGCCTCCTGGATCATCTGGTCCAACCCCTGCTCAAAGCAGGATCCCAATCGTCCTAAACACATGTCTGTCCAGCCTCTGTTTGAAGACTTCCATTGAAGGAGAACTCACCACCTCTCGTGGCCGCCTGTTCCACTCATTGATCTCCCTCACTGTCAAAACATTTTTCTAATATCTGTACCTGTGTCTCTTCCCATTCAGTTTCATCCCATTGCTTATAGTCTTTCATTGTGCAAATGATAATAAAGCTGATCCCTCTACAGTGTGACAGCCCTTGAGATATTTGTAGACAGCTATTAAGTCTCCTCTTAGTCTTCTTAATTGCAAGCTAAACATTCCCAGATCCTGTATCTGTTCCTCATAGGACATGGATTGCAGACCGGTCACCAATCTGGTCGCTCTTCTCTGATTTTGCTCCAGTTTGTTGCTGTCTTTTTTAAAATAGGGTGACCAGAACTGGACACAGTGTTCAAGATGAGGTATGAGCTTGATCGGGTTACCGGCCACCTCTCCAGGCTATCAGCGGTGTCTGTTTTATTAGGCAAGGAGTACAGTGCTTGCAAGCTCTTTGCCATTGAGATTTCTACTTGGTGCTGTGACGCTCTGAAGCTTCAGTTCCCACCTCTCCGCTGATTCTGCAGACAGAAAGCTGCCTTTTCTAGCAAAATTGGAGAGAGCACATATTGTGCAGTATCCTCCTTATGTCATCAGTGGCATATCGCCCCCTGGAAAGTAAGACGGCCGGAGAGCAGTGCACTCCTGAAGACAGAACATTGGGTCAACTTACTTTAAAAAGAAGTTGTTATCAGAAAATTACCTATTATTTAGATGACATTTTTGTGTTTCACATATTTAGTAAAAAAATAACAAAAAAAAACCTTTTTTAGATCATAATCTTTATGAAAAAACAAGCTTAGTGTCATGGTCAGTTTCCTTCCTTGCTGAACCACACCTCATCAGTCTTTGGCTTATTTTGTCTCTGTCCTATCACATCCCTGGTGGTGCTATTTATACTCTGCTTGCACCTACCTTCTCTGCTGGCTATATTTCTAGGTGGATTAGAGCTAACGACTTACAGCCCTACTGTTGAGGGATTTTGCCTTTTGGTGTTGTAATTGCTCTGTTTATTTCTCAGTTGCCTGCCTTACACTTATCTTCTGTTAGATTAGTGGGAGGCTTCCCTTACTTGCATTTATAATTCTTCATTATCCACTTGTGTGCTTTGTTTGATCACCGTGAGTCCCTTTCTACAGCTGCACACTTTTCTTATCTTGGTTAGTTGTATGAAGGGATCATCCTTTTGGTTCCTCAGGAGAAATGAGAAACAGATCTAATACACGGCTGTAGTTTTTAGTTGGGCGGCTAGGGACATTCTAGTCTGTACAGGAACCAGTAGTATGTGGGTGGGACTTCAGTGGTTGAAGCTTTATTTCTTCCTTTACCCATGTGCACGACACTTAGCAATCTGCAATTTTCACACTGGCCACAGAGATTTTTTATACTCCTAGTTCCTGTTCTTTCAGGAAGCGTTTTCAGCAGCTTCCTTATCATCAGAGGCAGTGTTACAATGACAGGTAATATAAACAATTAACACAGGATTCGCCAATCACAATAGACGATGTCGCAGCTCAACAATGGTCTGATAACAGGAAGTTAAAGTCTAAAAACGTCCCAGTGGCCGGTGTGACTATTGTAAAATTTCTATTTACGGTATTTATTTCTTTAATGCAGATTGTTGAGATGGAAAAAAATGTTTATCACCAAAAATTCTAAAATTAAAAAAAATACATTTAACACAAAAACTTTGATTTAAATAATAGGGCACTTTTTTGACGACAGTTCTCCTCTTCAGTAAATGCGGCTGCATTAACAATAACCAGCCATTCTACCGGTATGACACAGCTCAGAGCAGGGCTCAGGAACCTTTTTTTCAGACAGAGCCATGATCATGGCATATTTTAAAATTTATTTCTGTGAGACCCGTACAATATGTTTACATTTTAAAACTTACTTTTAATGTCTCTGAATTCTTTTTAATAACATAGTTATGCTGTTGCTTACCAATGATGAATAAATTACCCCCATCATCCCCTTGCAGTACCCCATCATCCCCATGCACTATGTACCCCCATCATCCCCTTGCAATACCCCCAACATCCCCTTGCAGTACCCCTTCAACCCCATGCAGTACCCCATCATCCCCATGCAGTACGTTCTCCCGTCATCCCAATGCAGTACCCCTTCATCCACTTGCAATACCCCCTTCACCCTCATGCACTACCCCCATCATCCCCATGCAGTATGTACTCCCATCATCCCCATGCAGTACCCCTTCATCCCCTTGCAATATCCCCATCACCGCCTTGCAGTACCTCCTTCATCCCCATGCAGTACCCACTTCATCCCCTTGCAATATCCCCATCACCCCCATGCAGTACCCCTCTCACCCCCATACACTACCCCCATCATCCCATTGCAATACCCCCAACTTACCCATGCAATACTCCATCATCCCCATGCAGTATGTACTCCCATCATCCCCATGCAGTACCCCCTTCATCCCCTTGCAATATCACCATCACCCGCTTGCAGTACCTCCATCATCTCCATGCAGTACCCCATCATCCCCATGCAGTACATACTCCCATCATCACCATGCAGTACCCCCTCACCCCCATACACTACCCCCATCATCCCCTTGCAATACCCCCAACTTCCCCATGCACTACCCCCATCATCCCTATGCAGCCCCTTGCTTCACCCACCATGGCGCCGCGGTGACTGCAAAAAAAACACACACACATATACTCATCAATCCTCAGTGCTGTACGGTGTTCCGGGTGCCGCTCTGTCCCTGCTGCCGTGTGGGCGGCTGCGGTCCAAGCCAAAGCCAGCAGCTGGCCAATCAGATTCCCCCAGGTGACTTCACTGAACTGATTGGCCTGCCACTGCTGGCCTCTGAGTAAGTCCCAGCTGCAGGCTTCGGATTGGACCGCAGCCGCCCGCACGGCAGCAGGGACTGACCGCTGCACTCGGAGGTGCATGCGGCGGGACATAGATTTGGCTGCGAGCCAGATCCGGCCATCAAAAGAGCGTGATCTGTCTTGCGAGCCTTAGGTTCCCGACCCCTGGCTTAGAAGAAAGCGACCAGGTTTTATCCAATTCTAAATGTTCTCATTTCTTAATAGATTGTGTTGGGTTTTATTAGTCCAAAACTTATTATTAAGGGACTTCCAAAGCGTAAAAAAGATCGACTTTGTGTTTTCTAAAATCCTGTTATGAGCAAATCGTAGAATAGTTATAATAATTATATAAATATATTATTTTTATTTAAATAGTTAAAAGAAATCTTGAACAAGACTCAGCAGAAATGACATCCCGCAATAAATGTAACATCACACAGGAGTAATTGCTTCCCATAATGATGTTCATAATCCCTGAGACAAGACTGGTTTATGGCCGCACTCGAATAGTCATTTTTATGAGTGCGTCGGATTATATATGAACCATTATAAAAAGTAGCGGCTTTAAGTTTTATTTTACATCCAACTTATTTATTTTATTCTTTTAGATCGGAATCTGCATACATTTATCTTCGAGCAATTTAAATTTGGTCAACATGAAATTATTCCGTCAATATATTCCAAATTACCGATAAAAAAAATTCACAAAATATTGATATAAATGCCATATTAAATTCTACAAATGTCAAAAATGTAAGATAGAAAAAATAATAATCTTAAAATATGATTTTACAAAATATATTACAAAATAGCGTAGGCAGTCATAGAGAAGATTAACCTGATGGTGTTGCACCACTGGACTGATCAGCTAACCATTGTTGACACCGCTATATGTCCTATGGGCAACCTACTTAGGGGCGTTTTCCTGTTGTGTGACCCAACTACTGTGCCACTGAAATAAAAGAGTTAAAGGGAACCTGTTATCAGGTTTGATGAGGCCAGGGCTATGGGGTACTCGGACACCGGGGGCTGCTGAATAGGGAGTCACGGGTGGATGGGATCCCGGTGCCGTGCCCTGGTGATCATTTGAAGTAGATGTTGATAATGGGGGAGAAGGGGGTATTTACAGGGGATCTTGACTCCACCTGTAGTTCCCGGTAAATTGGTATCGGCGCTGCAAGCCGGCCGCTGAGGTGATGATGGGTGCTGCTGAGTGTGGGACAGCTCCCTACAGATGGAGCTTTATCTCAGGGCAGCGGTGATAGAAATGTGGATGAGGCGAGTTGTAGTGATGAATGGTATTGCAGTTCTTACCCCTCTGTTGAGCTGCTGGTGATGCTGAGCCCTCCGGGCATCGGCGGGTAGAATAACGGAAACCAGTTCAAGTTTACGTCCACTTTACTGGGTACCGGTTGATGGCAAAACAAGACACGGTACAGTTTGGTTTACAGAGTGATGTTGCCAGCTCAGGATTTCCCCTATGGAGTCTCTAGATGTCCTCTGTCTTTGTCTTTCAGGGTCTCCTTTCTTCCTCACTTCTACCTCCCTCGCAGAGCTCTCCCACCAGTCCCTTGATCTCCCACGGTGGGGCACGGGTATCCTTTCCCAGATTTAAAAAGAGACCAGCCACTCCCCCGTTGTCAGTACTCGAGTCATTACCCCTGCGGTCCTGGATCTATTGTGGTCCTGAGGGGCGAGGTACCTTGTGGTGCTGCCTGCAACCTGGCTTCTATGGGCCTGAGGCTCGTCAGTTCTGCGGTCAGGGCTAAACTCCTGGCCACCTCGGCTTTCTGCGTTGCCGGTATTACCCTCAACGAGACCAGCTGGCTCCAACCAGTCCTGGCCTGCTGCCTTCTGTCCTGGGGCTCCGTCCTGTCAGCTGGGCTGTCAGGCCTGACCTTCCTGCCTGCCTTCCCAGCACCATCTGAGGTAAACTAAGCTTTTCCTCCACTACCCTATCCTAGCCTCCACCCCCACCCTCCTGGGACCTACTAAATTACTGGCCCCCCTATTCTAAGTGGTGTGGTCCTAAGTGGGTGTAAGTACAGACTCCACAGATTTAACCCTGAACTGGCAACTTTACAGGGGAAACAAAACACATTACAGTCACAGTGTAATACTTCCCTGTGGCGCCTAGCCGCAGGGGCGCCACAGATTCATGCTGCCCGAACCATAGGTAGCGTCAATTAGATACGGACAGAATGATTGCTTTGCAAAGATGACTGAAGACTATGTGTCTCAGCTGAGTAGGCCGAGACAGGTACCCGGTGGCTTCTTCCCTACCTGCTCATGTTACATAGAAGGTGAAATGTACAGATGTCTGGAAAGTAAGCAATGACTCGACTCACATGGATAGTGTTCTGGTAGCGTTGTTCAGTCTTTGGTATTCGGTGTTCAGTCTTCAGGTTCCTTTAAGAGTCGATGTTTAATCTCTGGGTTCCTTCTGGGAGTCGATGTTCTGTGTTCGGTCTTTGAGTTCCTTTCTATGAGTTTAATGTTCGGTATTCGGTCTTCAACTTCCATCTAGGAGTTGATGTTCAGTGTTCTGTCTGGATTTTTTCTAGTAGTAGATTTATTGTGTTCGTGTTACTTCGGAATTTGATGTTCAGTGTCAGTCATGGTGTTCCTTTTGGGAGTCCATGTTCAGTATTCGATCTTCAAGTTCCATCTGGGAGTTGATGTTCAGTGTTTGGTCTTCGAGTTCTTTCTAGTAGTAGATTTTCAGTGTTTGGGTTCCTTCTGGGATTCGTTGTTTGGTGTTCGGTCTTTAGGTTCCTTCTGGGAGTTACTATTCGGTGTACGGTTTTTGGGTTCCTTCTAGGAGTTAATGTTCAGTCTTTGAGTTCCTTCTGGGATTTGATGTTTGGTGTTCTGTCTTCGAGTTCCTTCTGGGATCTGATGTTTGGTGTTTGGTCTTTGGATTCCTTCTGGGAGGGGAGTTAATGATTGGTGTTCGGTCTTCAGGTTCCTTCTGAGAGTTGATGTTTGGTGTTCGGTCTTCTGGTTCCTTCTGGGAATAGATGTTTGGTCTTCAGGTTCCTTCTGAGAGTTGATGTTTGTTGATCGGTCTTCTGGTTCCTTCTGGGAATAGATGTTTGGTCTTCAGGTTCCTTCTGAGAGTTGATGTTTGGTGTTGGGACTTCAGGTTCCTTCTGGAAGTTGATGTTCGGTAGTTGGTCTTCAAGTCCATTCTTGGAGTTGATGTTTGGACTTCGGGTTCCATCTGGGAGTCAATATCTGGTATACGGTCTTGTGGTTCCTTCTGAAACTAGTATGATTTATGTCTTCAAGGACATCTGATAAATCATGGCAACTTCTCTGGCAACTGTAGGCCGGATCCGCTGCTCCTTCATCGGCTTCTATCCAAGTCTCGGAACTTCTCCTCTTTTCTGCCATCCCGTGCTTTTATACTTAGTAGCTGTGCCATAACTATCACCTGATCTGACATCTCTTCAAATCTCTTCCCCCGAGGAAACACCTATGTTGTTACTGAGTTGCTATTTATTCCTCTTGACCAGCAGATGGTGATGTTCTTCAAGGACACTGCACGATCTTAGTTGAGGGTGCCTTCTGCTGCTCCTACTCCCTTACATTCGAAGGATGAAAATAATGAGTTTCCTTTTAGGTCTTTTGGATGGAAAATTTGAAAATCAAATAAGTATGGACACAATGCAATTAACAAAAGGATTTCTGTTTTTACAGGGTAGTAGAGGTATTGCTGGTCCAGCAGGTCCACAAGGTCCCCCAGGACAAGACGTAAGTAAGGCATGAACTGTCTAGTATGAAGGATATTCCATTTGATTCAGGTGATAATTCGTACATTACTTGGGGACTTATATTCCCCGGTCACCCCAAATTGTCCCCTGCCACCAAGATTGCAAACAGGAGCTGAATTGGCAGCACCCTAAGGAGAGCCAAGCACAGAGCTCAGCTATCTATCTCAGCAGCAGAGAAGACTGAATGAACTAATGAAAAAAAAAACTAATAAATAGGGAAAAAGACAAAAGCCCACAATAGGTAACAGGCCAGCTGTAGGATAACGGTGTCCCATGGGTGTTCCTCCCTGCATTCACCCAATGGTGATCGCTTCCGACTTGGCAGCATAAAAGTAACGTGCTGTTGAGCTGCGGAAGTCCGGCAACTTGCACCACAGCTGAAGACACACTGCGAGGGGGAGAAGCATAGTGAGCATGGGATTTCTTAAAACTCCCATCCACTGTGCTGGTACTGTACAATGCAGTGTCAAAAACACTGTAATTCCTGATCGTGAGCACACACCCTTAGGCTAGGATCTGCGTCAGCCCTCAGCCTGCTGGATCCGCTTAAAACTTAGGTCCTGACAGGCTGACTATGCATCTCTATGGATACCTGAATCATAGCGCAGCCGCCGGCTCCACACACAAGGATCGGATATGCGCTATTGCAGAGTGCACAGGAAACGCGGTTTGCAGCATTTTCCTGTGCGCTCTGCAATAGCATTTATCCAATCCTTGTGTATGGAGCCGGCAGCTGTGCTATGATTCAGGTAACCAGGGACATGCATATGCAGGTAGTGCATAACGTTACATGCCGTTAACACTATGCGCTCAGCCTGCCAGAGACTAAGTTTTAAGCGGATTCAGCAGGCTGATGGCTGAAGCAAGTCAGACCCTAGGCTTGAAAGCAACATCATTTATACTCCACAACAGCAGCAGTTAGACACCGGAGCAGAAGCAGTTAGACACTGGAGCAGCAGTTAGACCTTGGGGCAGCAGTTAGACTTGGCAGCAGCAGTTGAGCTCAGGGAGCAGCAGCAGTTAGACTTGGTAGCAGCAGCAGTTAGACACTGGAGCAGCAGCAGTTAGACTCAGGAGCAGCAGCAGTTAGACTCCCGAGCAGCAACAGTTAGACTCCGGAGCAGCAGCAGTTAGACTCTGGAGCAGCAGCATTTGGACTCCTGGAGCAGCAGCATTTACACTCTGGGGCAGCAGCAGTTAGACTCGGGAGCAGCAGCAGTTAGACTCCTGGAGCAGCAGCAGTTAGACTACTGGAGCAGCAGCAGTTAGACTCCTGAAGCAGCAGCAGTTAGATTCCTGGAGCAGCAGCAGTTAGACACTGGAGCAGCAGCAGTTAGACTCTGGAGCAGCAGCAGTTAGACACTGGAGCAGCAGCAGTTAGACACTGGAGCAGCTGCAGTTAGACTCCTGAAGCAGCAGCAGTTAGACTCCTGAAGCAGCAGCAGTTAGACTCTGGAGCAGCAGCAGTTAAACTCCTGGAGCAGCAGCAGTTAGACACTGGAGCAGCAGCAGTTAGACACTGGAGCAGCAGCAGTTAGACTCTGGAGCAGCAGCAGTTAAACTCCTGGAGCAGCAGCAGTTAGACACTGGAGCAGCAGCAGTTAGACTCTGGAGCAGCAGCAGTTAAACTCCTGGAGCAGCAGCAGTTAGACACTGGAGCAGCTGCAGTTAGACGCTGGAGCAGCAGCAATTAGACACTGGAGCAGCAGCAGTTAGACACTCGAGCAGCAGCAGTTAGACTCTGGAGCAGCAGCAGTTAGACACTGGAGCAGCAGCAGTTAGACTCTGGAGCAGCAGCAGTTAGACACTGGAGCAGCAGCAGTTAGACTCTGGAGCAGCAGCAGTTAGACACTGGAGCAGCAGCAGTTAGACACTGGAGCAGCAGCAGTTAGACTCTGGAGCAGCAGCAGTTAGACTCTGGAGCAGCAGCCGTTAGACTCCTGGAGCAGCAGCAGTTAGACTCCTGGAGCAGCAGAAGTTAGACTCTGGAGCAACAGCAGTTAGACACTGGAGCAGCAGCAGTTAGACTCCTGGAGCAGCAGCAGTTAGACTACTGGAGCAGCAGCAGTTAGACTCCTGAAGCAGCAGCAGTTAGATTCCTGGAGCAGCAGCAGTTAGACACTGGAGCAGCAGCAGTTAGACTCTGGAGCAGCAGCAGTTAGACACTGGAGCAGCAGCAGTTAGACACTGGAGCAGCTGCAGTTAGACTCCTGAAGCAGCAGCAGTTAGACTCCTGAAGCAGCAGCAGTTAGACTCTGGAGCAGCAGCAGTTAAACTCCTGGAGCAGCAGCAGTTAGACACTGGAGCAGCAGCAGTTAGACACTGGAGCAGCAGCAGTTAGACTCTGGAGCAGCAGCAGTTAAACTCCTGGAGCAGCAGCAGTTAGACACTGGAGCAGCAGCAGTTAGACTCTGGAGCAGCAGCAGTTAAACTCCTGGAGCAGCAGCAGTTAGACACTGGAGCAGCTGCAGTTAGACGCTGGAGCAGCAGCAATTAGACACTGGAGCAGCAGCAGTTAGACTCTGGAGCAGCAGCAGTTAGACTCTGGAGCAGCAGCAGTTAGACTCTGGAGCAGCAGCAGTTAGACACTGGAGCAGCAGCAGTTAGACACTGGAGCAGCAGCAGTTAGACTCTGGAGCAGCAGCAGTTAGACACTGGAGCAGCAGCAGTTAGACACTGGAGCAGCAGCAGTTAGACTCTGGAGCAGCAGCAGTTAGACTCTGGAGCAGCAGCCGTTAGACTCCTGGAGCAGCAGCAGTTAGACTCCTGGAGCAGCAGAAGTTAGACTCTGGAGCAACAGCAGTTAGACACTGGAGCAGCAGCAGTTAGACTCCTGGAGCAGCAGCAGTTAGACTCTGGAGCAGCAGAAGTTAGACTCTGGAGCAACAGCAGTTAGACACTGGAGCAGCAGCAGTTAGACTCTGGAGCAGCAGCAGTTAGACTCTGGAGCAGCAGCAGCAGCAGCAGTTAGACGCCTGGAGCAGCAGCAGTTAGGCTGGGGTTACACATAGAAATCCGTTTTTGGAAGTCATTTTCATCACCAATCCGTTTTTTATAGGGTGCTTTTTGTGTCTCCTGCACTCCTGTACGTTTTTGGACTTAGGCTAGGGTCACATTTCCGTTTTTGTAACTAAATCCTGATCCGGTTTTGAGCTTTAAAAAAGCTCAAAACCGGACCAGGAAACGCTCCTCATAGGAGCCTATGCAAAACACCGGATGGCTTCACAAGCCATCCGGTGGCCGGATCCGGCACTGCTGCCTGCGTTTAAAATCATGCAGGCAGCAGTTTTCGCAGCGTTTGCCGGGACCGCACTGCGGTCACCGGATGGCTCAGGATGTGTAATCCTGAGCCATCCGGTAACTGCAGAGTTTGCGGATCCCGGCTATTGGCGGGATCCGCAACCTTAATAAAGAGTTAAATTGTGGATCTCAATGACTGTTTAAGGTCTGTAGGGGGGCTTAGACCCCCCTACAGACCGGCCGACCACTTATACAGTGTTCTTGTACAATTTCACAATGGGCACGGGCTCTTCGGAGCAAAGTGCCCCCCCCCCCCCCCCGTATCACTATACAGGGGTGCATACACCCCTGTATTACAATGATGCATTAATGATGTGTAGTCCAAAAAGGATTTTATCGCTCGCAATGTAAGTTTATACTTACAGCATGTAAGTTGTAGGCAGAGTCCAGCGAAATCCATAGGCGGGGCTGTGTGCAGCAGCCTCCGCCCGCTCCATGTTGATGGCCGCCCCCTCTGGCCGTAATCCACTGTTGTGAGGGCGGATACGTCATTAAAGGGGCGTGGCTAACTATGTGCCGAGGTTAGCCACGCCCCTTTAACGACGTATCCGCCCTCACAACAGTGGATTACGGCCAGAGGGGGCGGCCATCAACATGAAGCGGGCGGAGGCTGCTGCACACAGCCCCGCCTATGGATTTCGCTGGACTCTGCCTACAACTTACATGCTGTAAGTATAAACTTACATTGCGAGCGATAAAATCCTTTTTGGACTACACATGATTAATGCATCATTGTAATACAGGGGTGTATGCACCCTGTATAGTGATACGGGGGGGGGGGAGCACTTTGCTCCGAAGAGCCCGTGCCCATTGTGAAATTGTACAAGAACACTGTATAAGTGGTCGGCCGGTCTGTAGGGGGGTCTAAGCCCCCTACAGACCTTAAACAGTCATTGAGATCCACAATTTAACTCTTTATTAAGGTTGCGGATCCCGCCAATAGCCGGAATCCGCAAACTCTGCAGTTACCGGATGGCTCAGGATTACACGTCCTGAGCCATCCGGTGACCGCAGTGCGGGATTCAGCACACATTTTTGAAAAAAATGTGTGTGCCCGCCATTGCGTTCACCGCATCCGGATCCGGATGCGGTGAATGCAATTTAGGTTTTCAATGTGACCCTACCCTTAGTAATTTTTTTCAGAAAAAACGCATGTGCGCAAACGCATACGCAAACGCATGTGCATGCGTTTGCGCATGCGTTTCCCATAGGGCCCCATGTTAAAAAAAACGCATAAAAACGCATGCGTTTTTTAACTGATGCCAAAAACGCTGTTTACTGCGTTTTTGGCTCAAAAACGGACAGGGCAATGTTTTGAGCTCCAGAGAAAAACGCACAGGGTGTTTATTACACCCAATGCGTTTTTCTGTCAGTTTTTGGACTTAGAAAAAAAAAATGACAAAACTGAAGCCAAAAACTGACTGAGGGCTTATGTGTAACCCCAGCCTTAGACTCCTGGAGCAGCAGCAGTTAGACTCTGGAGCAGCAGCAGTTAGGGTAGGGTCACATTGAAAACATAAATTGCATTCACCGCATCCGGATCCGGATGCGGTGAACGCAATGCCGGTCGCACACAGTTTTTTTCAAAACTGTGTGCAGAATACCGCACTGCGGTCACCGGATGGCTCAGGATGTGTAATCCTGAGCCATCCGGTAACTGCATAGGTTGCGGATCCCGGCTATTGCCGGGATCAGCAAACCTAGTAAAGAGTTAAATTGATTACTAAAGGACTGTTTGAGGTCTGTAGGGGGCTTAGACCCCCCCTACAGACCGGCCGCCCACTTCGGTGGCCTTCTAGTACAATATCCCCGCTGGCACGGGCTCCTCCGAGCCCGTGCAAGTTCCCAACACCCCCAGCCCCCCGATTTACTATACAGGGGTGCCTGCACCCCTCTGGTATACTTATTCCTGTATGGGGGGAAAATGATATATTAAAGTCATGGTTAAAGTACATATTTACGTGTATCCTGCAGGCTCCAATGTTGTGAATAATCCATGGGCGGGGCTGTTTGCGGCAGCCTCCGCCCCCTCATTTCTCATGGCCGCCCCCTCTGTGCCTCAGCCATTGATGTGACGCCGGACGCGTCATGAAAGGGGCGGGGCGAACCCCGTCACACCGTGCGCCCCGCCCCTTTCATGACGCGGCCGGCCTCACATCAATGGCTGAGGCACAGAGGGGGCGGCCATGAGAAATGAGGGGGCGGAGGCTGCCGCAAACAGCCCCGCCCATGGATTATTCACAACATTGGAGCCTGCAGGATACACGTAAATATGTACTTTAACCATGACTTTAATATATCATTTTCCCCCCATACAGGAATAAGTATACCAGAGGGGTGCAGGCACCCCTGTATAGTAAATCGGGGGGCTGGGGGTGTTGGGAACTTGCACGGGCTCGGAGGAGCCCGTGCCAGCGGGGATATTGTACTAGAAGGCCACCGAAGTGGGCGGCCGGTCTGTAGGGGGGGTCTAAGCCCCCCTACAGACCTCAAACAGTACTTTAGTAATCAATTTAACTCTTTACTAGGTTTGCTGATCCCGGCAATAGCCGGGATCCGCAACCTATGCAGTTACTGGATGGCTCAGGGATTACACATCCTGAGCCATCCGGTGACCGCAGTGCGGTCCCAGAAACGCTGCGAAAACTGCTGCCTGCATGATTTAAAACGCAGGCAGCAGTGCCGGATACGGCCACCGGATGGCTTGTGAAGCCATCCGGTGTTTTGCATAGGCTCCTATGAGGAGCGTTTCCTGGTCCGGTTTGGAGCTTTTTGAAAGCTCCAAACCGGATCAGGATTTAAAAAAAAAAACGCGGATGTGACCCTAGCCTTAGACTCTGGAGCTCTGTATAAAATTAAGCTCAATCAGGGAATCCATCCCACCAGGTAAAAAATGCTTAAGGCTAGGGTCACACTTAAAATCTGAATTGCGTTCACCGCATCCAGATCCGGATGCGGTGAACGCAATAGTCTCCTGACATTCAGCAATCCGGGAACCGGATTGCTGAAGCCGCAATCCGGTAACCGGATTGCTCAGGATGTGTAATCCTGAGCAATCCGGTTACCGGATAGTTTGTTCATCCCTGCTGCCGTCGGGATAAGCAAAGAGTTCTGTGATTGTTTAAAGCAGGGGTCTCAAACTCCAGGCCTCGAGGGCCGCACACAGTGCAGGTTTTCAGGATTTCCATAGCATTTGACAGTTGGTAATCAAATGACCAACTGTCAAATTCCAAGGAAATCCTGAAAACCTGGACTGTGTGCGGCCTTCGAGGCCTGGAGTTTGAGACCCCTGGTTTAAAGTATTTATTTTATTAATAAATGTTTGTATAATGTCTCTAGGGGGTGCCCACTCCCCCTAGAGACCTTACACCCACTCAGGTGGGCATATAATGGTCTAATCACCTCTGTACAGCAGCTGCCTCCTGACAGCTGCTGTACAGTTTTATGGTACCTTTAGGGTACCTTTACACACGGCTACATTTCTTGGGTGGCTACAGGTAACTTACTGGTTGCAGTGAAATCATGGAGACATGATTCCATTTGTACACAGCAACAAGACAGAACCTTGTCTCCATGATTTCACTGCAACCAGTAAGTTACCTGTAGCCACCCTAGAAATGTAGCCGCGTGTAAAGGTACCCTTACACGCAGCTACAGGTAACAGGTTTTCCACAGGTAACTTAATGGTTGCAGTGAAATCATGGAGACAAGGTTCTATCTTGTTGCTGTGTACAAATGGAATAATCTCTCCATGATTTAACTGCAGCCAGTAAGTTACCTGTGGAAAACCTGTTACCTGTAGCTGCGTGTAAAGGGGCCATTATGAATGAAAGCGCCGGGCTTCTCTGAGAGCCGCTGTCTGAGGTCCTGAAGCCATTTACAGTAGATCTATGGGCAGCGTTTTTAGCATAGAATCCTATGAGGAGCGTTTCCTGATCCGGTTTTGAGCTTTTGAAAAGCTCAAAACCGGATCAGGTTTTGTAAAAAGAACCTAAAGTGTGACCCTAGCCTAATTCTGGCAGGTGGCCGTTCCCTTTAGAGACTCCTATATCCCCATGTTCTGCGCTCAGATTATATATAATTGTGGTGTCCCAAAATCAATTAATATCTCTCCAGACCGGATGGCTAGAACACATGCTAAACCCATCCTTTCCTTAGTGAGTTAGGAGAAGTCTTGCATGCTGAGCGGCGCCGGCGGACCTTCCCTCCTTCATCACACTCTTCATTCTTTCTGAATTACTCGTTCTTTCATCTTGGATTTTGAAGCAAAAGCTCAGAGCAAAAGAAAATACCGAGCGACGACTAATTAGGTGGAAATAGAGCCGAGATATCTTCAGCTATGTCTACATTACAGCCTAATCATGGATTACATATGGAAGCGTTATTTTCATATAGTCCCTGGTGGGCAGGAGGTGGGGGATCATAAACTGATAAGGAAATCTGATATTTACAGATGAAAAATGCTATTAATAATGCATTCAATGGGATGTGACGGCTGCAGTTCATTCGCTTATTCTTTTTTTTTCCTTTCCAGGGTTTTCCAGGAAATCCGGGGGAACGAGGTCCGCCGGGGGAACCGGTATGTCAGAACGCTACGGCTTCTATCAATATTGTATTGACGACTCTCCTGTAAGAGAGCGGTGCAAAATGTGCCTGGACCCTGTAGAATGGAAATATTAGATTATCTGCCCTAGACCTCCAAGAAAAGTGAAAAAAAAAATCCCTCCACTACTATAGGCCACCAGGGATCATGAAATAAAGACATTGTTACAGAGATCAAGTTCAACCTTTCCTGACCAATATACAATAGAACTACTATTCTAAAACTAGAGACTGAAGGCTGATGTTACCTATACATACTGTATGATATCCTCCGTGCTGACGTGTTCTGTGTTGCATTTCTCTCTTTTTTAGGGTCAGGCCTCAGTGCTCAAAGCTCCAGATTTGGAAGTCTACGTGAAGGTAAAGATGACCGATTTAGTGCATTTCATGTCCGTAATGGAAATCAGTTGAAGTGTTAATAACTTTGACGCCTCTTATTTACTTTTGTAGGATTTGTGCAAAGACTGTCCCCCCGGTCCACCAGGCTTAGCGGGAATCCCAGGATTTAAAGGCGATAAGGGTCTCCGCGGTCCTCCAGGGCGGGATGGTATAGATGGCAAAAAGGTAACCTTGCAAAGTCTCCAACTGTCCCAAAAAGTCATGTATAACATTGTAAGCAGGGGCGTAACGATCAAGGGGTGGAGGGGGCCCGCCAGCACATAATTCAGATGGATATCTGTCCTCAGCTAAGTGCATGGCCGGTCAGGTCCCTGCAATGCAATAGATGCTGCCTTCCAATCAGAGGCCAGGCAGGGGCGGACCTACCGTGGTGCAGCTGGTTCAGCTGCACTAGGGCCCCGACCGGCTAGGGGGCCCCTCGAGCCCCCAGTTTCCTGCTTCCCTTGCCTGATCCCGCCCCTCCTCTCCTCTGCCCCTCTGCCGCACTCTGCAAGCACCCGGCGCGGCTCAGCAGGTAGGAGAGCCGCATCTCCAAGAGTTTCCGGACTGGGGGTGCCTGACAGTGATGCCATGATCTGCCTGTCGCTTTTACTCTGAAGTCTGTTGCCAGGACACCGCACATCGGGGGAGCAGAGGGAAGGTGAGTATAATTGTTTATTTGTAAGGCTCCTTTCACATAAGCGGTTTGCTGATGTTTCCAGCCGATCCGGCAGATGCCGCCTAACGGCCGACTTGTGGCGCCGATCCGGCAAGCACCATGCATTCTCTATGGGGCTTGCGGTCATGGGAAAAAAAACGCTGCTAGCTGCGCTTTTTTGAGCCGCTGCAACTGCCGGATTTGCCGGTTCGCGACAATAAATGCATTTGCTGCACCTGTTGCAAGCCCCATGGAGAATGAATGGGGGCATGCCGCAGGAGCACCACAAGTTGGCCGTTAGGCAGCAAATGTGGTAAATCTGCCTGATCTGCCGCATTCAGCGAAAAACGCTGTTTGAAAGCAGCCTTAATGCACTAACACTCAGTTACAGAACAGGAGACATATCTACCAGGATGGACCACAGGATGAGAACATATATAACAGGATGTGGAACATAAATACCAGGATGGGGACCATATATGTCGCGGCTGGAGTTGCTCAGCTGCCTGGAGGCCTGGGCATCAGTTCACGGTGGTGGTCCACAGGAGCTATGACCCTAGCCGCACATGTCAGAGGGGAATATTTAAAGGGGAGATAGTTTGTGACGCCAGCAGGAATTCTGACCATAGGTGGCCAGAGGCTGCAGTGAGGGCTTCTAAGGGGAAATGGTGAAGCAGCCAGGTGGTAGGCCTTCTCCAGCCAGGGCACAGATGCCTTGAAAGGTGTAGAAGACAAGTGATGCAGTAGATTGTGTGACAGAAGGAGGAGGAAGAGGTTAGTAGTGCAGATGGACGCAGAAAGGAGCACACGATACAACAGTCTTTGCAGCTCTTATTCTTTACTTACAGACTTGGTTGATTACAGCTCAGTTGGGGTACAGTGTAGACCAGGAGCACAGCCTGGCCAGCCCACAGATAGCTGGAGTCCACTTTGCTGAGACACAGGGTCTATCAGCTGACTTCCACTGTTCTGACAGTAAGCTACCACTTTCCTCTCCTCAGTGTCCGTGGATGCTTTCCTAGCCAGGCAGGTAGCTGCAGGTCCTGTGAGCGACAGTTTTGGTCCTCTGACCCTATACTGTCCCATAAGCTTTGGGAAGTTCCACAAAGGTAGCCACTGGACATGAAGGCCCAGTGACCTCCAACTTCATGACCGGTCCTGAAGATCCCCCAGAGTTGGGGGCTGGTTCCCTTCCTTCCAGCTAGCTGTTTTGCCTAGCTTTCATAACTGGCTGCAGATTCGTCTTGCCTAGCCTTTTTTCTGGTCCTCTTCTGTTCTAGAGCTAGACTAGAGCTCTCCTAATTGTCACCCTCCCCCTAACCTATCTCCTCCCTCCAACCAGAGATGGGGACTGCCCTATGGTGGGTCTCTTCCACCCTGCACCTCTGATTGGAGTTCAGATATGCTGGGCCTGTATGGGGGTGTCTCAGCAGTGTGTTCTGCACTTACCTCCAGGCGTGATACTACATATTGTATTACATTCAGTGCCAGTTGTGGCAGTCAGGCTGCAAGGGCACCACATATATACGAGAAGGGGGAAGATATACTGTATACCAGGATAGGGGACATATATACCAGAATAGGTGACATGTATATCAGGAATGGGGCTGGAATGAGTAACATGTTTACCAGGATGGGGGACCTCTATACCAGGATAAGAGACATATATACCAGGATGGAGGACAGATATACCAGAATGGGGGTCATTTATACTATGATGGACTCAAGATGAGGAACAAATATACCAGCATAGGGAACACATATACCAGGATGGGGAATATGTATACCAGGATATGAGGGGGTACTCATATCCTTATAGGATTTAGAAGGCCATAAGGGTCCATACATTTGACCAACACACGGGGGTGGCCAGGTCCAAATTTTGTACTTAGGCCAATCAGATTCTAGTTACGCCACTGATTGTAAGGTCTCTTAGGACTGCATTAAACACTTTTTAATCTCTTTAATGCAAACATGGGCTTAATAATATCCAAGTGACCTTAACATACATGGTGGAAGCTGTTATTCGCTGTTGTGCTGTCACGCACTATCTGTATTGTTTACTCAGTTTTCATGTCTTTCTCTTCCTTTCTGTATGGCCCAGCTGTGAGCTATAAAGTTCTCCAACTATCCAGATGCACCACAAAAAGTGGCTGCTGCATTCCCTACCTTTTATTTTATACTGGCTATAATAATCCTACTTAATCAACTGTGGTATTCCTGTGCATTATGTAAAAGCCAGTTCGGCTGTTCCTGGGGATTTTGTGAGCCCGTCTCTGCTTTGTGTAAAATGGTGGCCATGGGCATATTTATGGTGATAAGAGTAAGTCAAATTGCAAATTGTTCCAATTCAATGGGTCCGAAAACAAGACCTGAATCTGATTTGGATGGAATAGATTTGCTAATCTCTAATTATGTTCATTTGTCAAGTTAATTCCATTCGTTCTTGCACATAATCATCCTTTGTGTATTCATTTATCCTACTGCAGGGAGAACAAGGCGTCACGGGTCCTCCGGGGCCAACAGGCCTGGACGGTGTGAAGGTGAGCCGGATTATTAAGAACACGCAGCAATTATTCCAAATGACAGATTAATATTTGCCGCATGAACGACAAACGTCCTTAATTGCAACAACCTCTTGATTAGATGGATCACGCTCCGTGTAATAACACAATGTGTTCAGTGTCCGCACTGCAAGGACGTCGCTGTAGATAGGTTGTTTGCTCCACATCAAAGGTCGATGGCCAAAAATGCATTCTGGCTTTGACCAATGAGTTTGGTCTTGACCAATGTGTTGACTTTGGCTTAACCAATGAGTTGTATGTATCTATGATGGCATTTGTAGTCGAGATGCAATCCCATCGGTCATCGATACACCGGGGCAATCACTGATGGCGGCACCACCGACTTCGGTGGCGTGGACACAAAAGCTGTGGCACCATAAAGGGGGTCAGCAAGACGTCCACTCTCCGATGAGTGTTTGCTTCATGAATCGGCCCAGCAGACAACACCATAATACTTATAGAGGGCTGCGATAAAATAATTTAATATATTCCATTTAATTGGTCAAGATTAGGGATAAAAATATTAATATTGAACAGAATTAATTTAACATATTAATTACCGTATCTTATTATTTTATATTAATTGTATTACTTTGTATTGAGCATAACAAGGTATGCTGACATTCCCATATATAACGCAAGAGCCCTCCCTATATACAGCATGAGCCCTACACATAGCTCCATACATAGAGAATAAAACTCACACAGGCTTCTATATACAGCATCAGCCCCACATAGCCCCCTATATTGAGTATGAGCCCTCACAGTCCCCCTATGTACAATATAATCCCTACACATAGCTCCATACATACAGGATGAACCTTCACACAGCCCCTCTATATACAGTGTTTACATCCCTATATACTGTGTGAGCCCCCATAGTACCCCTATATACAGTATGAGCCCCTACATAGGCCCTTATATACAATATGAGCCCACACAGGACCCTTATATATAGCATCAGCTCCATACTGCCCCCTTTATACAGTTTGGGTACCCCTATGTACAATGAACCTTCACAGTCCTCCTATAGACAGTGTGAGCCACCACACTGGCCCCTACATACAGTATGATCCCACACAGGACCTCTATATAAGGTTTCAGACCCACACAGCCCTGCTATAAATTTTAAGAGTACCCCAATATACAGTATGAGCCTACACAGCCCCCTGTATACAGCATGAACCCCACACAGTCCCCTATATAAAGTACAATATGAGCCCCCACACAAGCCCTTACATACAATGAGCCCACACAGGCCCCTATATACAAAATGAGCCACACACAGCCACCCTATATATTGTATAAGCACCCCTTTATAGAGTAAGAACACCCACACAGGCTGATACATACATTTCAAGCCCATGCAGACCCCCTATATATAGTATCAGCCCCACACAGTCCCCTATATACACTTTAAGCACCCATATATACAGTATGTCCCCTATGTAGAGTATGAGCCCTCACACACACAGGCCTCTACATACAATATCAGCCCACACAAGATCCCTATACAGCCTCATATCCATACTGCCCCCTATATACAGTGGACTTCCACAGTTCCCCTATCTACTATATAATTGCCTTGTGGTCACTTCCGTCTGAGGCTGAAATCGCGCGCCAGCGCTCATTGGCCACCGCTAGCCACGGCACCCAATAAGCTCAGCGTATGCCAAACAACTGCGTGTGGAGGTCCACGGCAAGCCAGGCAGGAGATGACCGGTGTCAGCCGGTCATCTCCCGCCTGGCGAGCCGCTGACCTCTGTGCAGCAGTAGCTGAGCCGTGGCTAACAGCCTCACGGAGGTCCGAGGCGTGCCAGCCGGGAGATGACCGGCATCTGCCAGTCATCTCCCGGCTGGTCGCTGCGATAGTACCCAAGCGGGATTTAAACCGTGCGCCAAGCCACGCTACTTCTCTGATTGGTCGGCGCGACTGCCGCGGCGACCAATGGGAGACGCGGCATTCAAACCGTGCGCCAAGCCGCATGCCACATCTCTCATTGGTTGCTGCGGCCGCAGCAACCAATCTGTGAAGTGGCTCGCTGATTGGTCGCTGCTCTCAATGCCGTGACCAATGAGAGACGCGGCATTCAAACCGCGCGCCAAGCCACGCGCCGCGTCTCTCATTGGTTGCCGTAGCGACCAATGAGAGGTGCGGAATTCAAACCGTGCGCCAAGTCGCTCTCAGCAGCGACCAATCAGCGGTGTGGGATTCATATTTCCCGCCAAGCCGCGCCGCTTTGCTGATAGGTCGCTGCGGCGACCAATCAGAGAAGTAGCGCGGCTTGGGGCGCGGTTTTAATTCCGAGTCTCTCATTGGTCGCTACAGCTTGGCGTGCGATTTGATTGCTGAGTCATAGTGTCACGCAGTTCACTCCTGTTTTCAAGGCTGTCGGTTAGTGTGACACAGTTCAATCCTGTCTACAAAGCTGTCTGTCAGTGTGACGAACTTCTCTCCTGTCTACAAGGTCTGTCAGTCAGTGTCACAAATTTTTGCACCTGTCTACAAGGCTGTCAGTCAGTGTGATGCAGTTCACTCCTGTCTATAAGGCTGTCAGTCAGTGTCACGAACTTTACTCCTGTCTATAAGGCTGTCAGTCAGTGTCACGAACTTTACTCATAAACAAGCATAGAAAGATGATAAATAAATATAGCATACATAGACAATAGACACATAGGTAGATGATAGATAGATATCGTGTATTCATTGCATTAGTCTTAAATCTTCATAAATAAGCTACATACATATTCAAGAATACCCGATGCGTTAGAATTGGGCCACCATCTAGTATACTATATGAGTCCCTACATACAATATATGCAAATGGAGTCCGTGGAGCCTCGATTAAGAGTCTCAAACATGGGACTAGCCAGATATCCCTCCAGGGAAGGACCTAGCCCTGGAGTAGACTCCTTGCGGAGAACACCATAACCACCATATTAAGTGGCCCTTTTAGTCAATATCCCACTCAGTTATGAGTTAAAGATATAACAAGGGAATACCAAGGCCAGGTATCCATCCACAGACAGCTGTTTCGGGGTGTTGCCCCTCATCAGTGTAGAGTAGGATTCTGGCTAGGTGGGAGCAATGCCTGGTAGACCAACATCACGAAGCTCTCACTGATCTCAGGGAGACCAGTCAAGGAATACAATATAAGCCCTTACAGGATCTCTATATACAGTGTGAGATAGCACCCCAGGGGAACCCGCTTGGCACGGGGAAAATTACAGCAGCGACTACATTTTTAACAGATAACATAACACACCAGTTTATTTAACGCCATAAACCACTGGTAACACACAACACCCTTTACATTTTCACATATAATATGCATATCCTTACATTGCATTATATGACATTCCCATATAACTAAACATACACATTAGTACATCACATGACATTATAATACAGGACATTAGACTTACATTTTTCCCAGAACTTCAAGGCGTCACCCACCGACCCTTGCAGACCTCAGTCTGGTTCTAAAGACGGCTATCACCGTCTAGCACCCTGACAGAGATCT
Source organism: Allobates femoralis (assembly GCA_033576535.1). Lineage (NCBI taxonomy): Eukaryota > Metazoa > Chordata > Amphibia > Anura > Aromobatidae > Allobates > Allobates femoralis. The sequence goes on from JARQOC010000005.1 coordinate 21,469,561, forward strand.
TTCCCCATCCTGCTGTAGGGATCCTCAACCTACTCCTAGGGAGTCTCAACCCACACTGCATCATACATCACACATGGCATTTTTACATAAGCCATCACATAGTCAACGGGACCATATCACGACTAGCACAGTCAGTCCCAAAGTCGGCTACACTTATGACCGCCTGGCCCTTGAGCCGTCCTCGGTCTCTCTCGCCGTCCATATGACCGTCTGGCCCTTGAGCCGTCTTCGGTCCTTAAATCACACATATGACCGCCTGGCCCTTGAGCCGTCTTCGGTCCTCATCACTAGCTGGCATGCACACATCAGGTGCACCGGCATGGAGCTGGCAGGCTCCCTTCACTTCCCCCACCGGGGATGGATCACTTCAAGCATGTCTTCACATGGCAGTGATCTGGACTTCTGACTCCCATCGTCCTCTCTTCACTCAGACACATGGAAGGTTCTTATCCAGGCTGCTCACTCACAGCTGCAACACAGTGAGTCAATCAGCACATCTCACTCACACACAGACCTGAGATGTGATTAACCCCCTGTGTACCATTCAGGTTTAGCTCAGCAAAGCACTCATACACAGGTTCACACACAGCCGCTCATTTGGCTCATGAAAACCCTACAGCTGTTAACCCACTGTACACTGGACAGGTTTCACACAGCACACACAATCAGGAAAACCGGCCGATGTGAACAGAGACCTGCACTGATAACCCGTGTGATACACCCAACCAGGGGCCACATCACCACAACAGCCTCAGATACTGCCTTCTATATACAGTGAGCCTCCACAGTCCCCCTATATACTATATGAGCCCACACAGGGCCCTTATATACCGCACCAGCCCCACATAGCCACGTGTATGCAGTATTTGCCACCACACAGCCCCCATATACACAGTATGAGCCTCCGCAGTCCCCCAACATATAGTATGAGCCAAAACAGGCTCCCTATATACAGCACCAGCTCCACATTGCTCCCTATATACAGCATGAGATCCACTATATACAATGATCCTCAACACAGTCCCTTTGTATACAGTATCATTAAAAGTGTTAACTCTTTCCAGTTTCCACAGCCTCTGTGTACCAGTGTACATAGCAGACTACAGAACCATCTGATGAGTCTATAACCATTGTCTTTCCATACAGGAACAAAAGAAAATTGATCTTTAAAGCAGTCAAAAATAAGTTTAAATTAGTTCAGAAAAGATAAAAGTTACAGACCCAAGAAGAACAATCCACCACAAATCCTCCTTTATCGCAACATGCAAAAAAAATGCAACATTTCGGCCATACAGGGCATTTATCGAGACATTAAGAAGTGTGCAATGACTTGATAAAGGCCCTGCATGGCTGAAACATTGCACCTTTAGTATTTGCATGTTTCAAACGTGTACATTGGTCTCAATAAGAGTGTTTCTGTGAAGCAGGATTTTCGGTTCCTTGGACTTCTAGGAGCTCATTGTAAGATTACATACACCCTATGTGGAGGGCTGTCCTAAGTAAGAACGGACTGTTTGAGTAGTACATGGAATATAGTATGATATATAAAAGTTACAGACCCTGCGTCGGAATGAGCTCGTTGTCAGATTCACTGGAGTTCTCCAGCACGCTATGTACTGTGACACATAGTGGACGCAGAAGCCAAACTTTATAATGGAACCCTACTGAAGATATTACATATAGTCAAAAATACATACATTTAATTGAAAAAATGGTCACCCCTGAATCTTTTTGGTTAGTGACCTATTTTATGGCTGCCTAATAGCATTGGTTTACACCAATGAGTTGTCTAAATACTGATTGCTGTTATCATGCTGCAAGTTGAACATCTTTTTTCCCTTTTATGCAATCTTTGGTTTCAGGGTAGTAAAGGGGAGCGCGGAGCGGAAGGAGAACCGGGACAGAAAGGTGAAAAGGTAACATTTTTGGATTTTGTTAGTAACTTGAGGCTCATGTATCGACCAGTCAATGAAATGTAAGTGCATCAATGTGTGGTACCACTTATGTCTTTTTACTGCAAACTCCCTCCTTGGAAACCTCCTCTAGAAGTCCATGTGGTCAATTATTGTAAAAAGAAGTGTGACTTAATGCTATGTTTCCTTTTCGTTAGCGGTTTCTTCTGCCGAAAGAGAATGTCCCACTTTCATCATGTCTACCTACATATCTGTTGGTATGGATTCAAGGAGATCAAAGGCACCGAAGATTCTCCTCCTCGAAAAAATGTATTGATCCCAACATACACATCAGATTAACTAAAATATGTGTAACGTTTTGGCCAACGCAGTTCCTTCATCAAGCCATCAAAAATATCCCAAAATACATATTTGATGAATTAAAATATGTGTAACGTTTCGGCCAACACTGTGTCTTCATCAAGACATTAAAAAGATCCCAACACACATTAGATGAATTAAAATATGTGTAACGTTTCGGTCAACACAGGGCCTTCATCAAGCCATTAAAAAGATCTCAACATACACCTTCAATGAAGTAAAACATTTGCTACGTTGACAACTTAGGGTCTTTATCAAGTCATCAAAAAGCTGTACGCTTTTTTAATGGCTTGAGGAAGGCCCTGTGTTGGCTGAAACGTTACTCATATTTTAATTAATCTGATGTGTATGTTGAGATCAATACCTTGTTTCGAGGAGGAGAATCTTCATTGCCTTGGATCTCCTTGAATCTCTATACCAACAGATATGTAAGCAGATAAGAGAATGTCCCACTTTATCATATCTTCCTGTATATCTCTTGGTATATATTCAAGGAGATCCAAGACACCAAAGATTCACCTCCTCGAAAAAAATGTATTGATCTCAACATACACATCAGATTAATTAAACTATGTGTAACGTTTCGGCCAATTGAGGACCTTCATCAAGACATTAAAAAGATCCCAGCACACATTAGATCAGGGGTGGGCAACTCCAGGCCTCGAGGGCCCCACACAGTCCAGGTTTTCAAGATTTCCTTACAATTTGACAGTTGGTAATTGAAATAATTATAAATTACCAACTGCAAATTCTAAGGAAATCTTGAAAATCTGGACTGTGTGGGGCCCTCGAGGCCTGGAGTTGCCCACCCCTGCATTAGATGAATTAAAATATGTGTAATGTTTCTGCCAACCCAGGACCTTTATCAAGTCATTTAAAAGATCCCAACATACACATTAGATTAATTAAAAAATTTGCTACATTTTGGACAACCCAGGGTCTTTATCAAGCCATCAAAAAGGTGTACACTTTTTTAATAGCTTGATGAAGGCCCTGAGTTGGCCGAAACGATATACATTTCTTTAAATTCATTTAATGTGTATTGTGGAATCTTTTTAATGGCTTGATGAAGGCCCCGAGTTGGTTGAAACGATACACATTTCTTTAAATTAATTAAATGTGTATTTTGAAATCTTTTTAATGGCTTGATGAAGGCCCTGCGTTGGCTGAAACGTTACACATATTTTAATTAATCTGATGTGTAGGTTGAAATCAATACTTTTTTGCGAGGATGAGAATTTTGGTGCCTTGGATCTCCTTGAATCTTTACTAACAGATATGTAGGCAGATAAGAGAATGTCCCACTTTTATCATATCTGCCTACATATCTGTTGGTAAAGATTCAAGGAGATCCAAGGCACCAAAATTCTCATCCTCGCAAAAAATGTATTGATCTCAACATACACATCAGATTAATTAATATGTTTAACGTTTCGGCCAACGCAGGGCCTTCATCAAGCCATTAAAAAGATCCCAAAATACACAGTAGATTAATTTAAAAATAAGTATTGTTTCTGCCAACTCAGGGCCTTGAACAAGCCATTTAATAATGTACTCCTTTTTGTTGTCTTGATAAAGACCTTGGGTTGTCCGAAACGTAGAATTTTTTTTATTGATTTAATGTACTTAATGTACCGTATATGTTGGGATCTTTTTGATGGCTTGATAAAGACCCTGCATTGACTGAAACATTAAAGATATTTTAATTAATCTAATGTGTGTATTGGAATCTTTTTAATGCTCGATAAAGGCCCTGGGTTGACCGAAACGTTGCACATTTTTTAATTCATTTAATGTATATGTTGAGATCTTTTTACTAGCTTGATAAAGGGCCTGCATTGGCTGTACCGTTGCCCATATTTTAATGCATCTGATGTTTATGTTGAATTTTTTAATGGCTTGATAAAGACCCTGTGTTCACTGAAACTTTACTTATTTTTTGATTCATTTAATGGGTATGTTGGGAACTCTTTAATGACTTGATAAACGCCCTGCATTGACAACATTGCATATATTTTCATTTATCTAATGTGTATTTTGGGATCTCTTTAATGTCTTGATAAAGTCCCTGCATTGCCCCCTTTGTTCAGACAATCATATTTAAGTCACATGCTGTCCATTTCCTTGCGATCCCCCTTGAGGTGGTTCTACTCCTTCAGTGGAGTCCAGCTGTGTTTAATTAAACTGATAGGACTTGATTTGGAAAGGCGCACACCTGTCTATATAAGACCTCACAGCTCACAGTGCATGTCAGACCAAATGAGAATCATGAGGTCAAAGGAACTGCCCAAGGAGCTCAGAATTGTGGCAAGGATGTATGTTGAGAATCAATAGTTTTTTGTGTTGGAGAATATTTGGTGGCATGATTTCCTTGAATCTGCTGCAAATTTACAACAGTATGGAGGGTTGTACCAAATACGTGTGAACAGTACGAGTGGTGCACAGAATATACTTCAATATATACATATCTGTAGGTATTATGTGACCTCATCATGGACTGTGTTTTGTCTAATTTCAGGGTATTCCAGGAATGCCTGGCTTCACCGGACCGCCGGGTACCTCAGGACCGCCTGTAAGTTTTTTTATTTATTTTTTATTTTTTTTGTAAATATTGCAGTTTGTTTCAATTTTCATATTTTATTTACATTTTTAGTCAAATTTGCATTTTTGCTAATTTTTTCTCTTATGTATAATTTCAAAGTTAAATGGTGATGCTAATTACATTTCTGCCACTTGCTAATTATCTATTTTTAATCTTCTTGAACTGTGCTGACAGAAAGCTGCACCTCTTCTTGGGCTTGGAGTGGACAACGTCCACATCTCAACCCATAAATGCAATAATGTCTAAATATTACACTCATTTTTGTATATTTTATCATTTACATAGGGGCCTGAAGGCTTGCCTGGGATTACCGGCCCTCCTGGCCCGTAGGAGAAATCGTAAGTTTAATGAGTACTTGCAGTATAACCACTCAATATAAATATTATATATATATATATATATATATGTACTATATAATCGTCTAATTCTGTCTGTCTGTCTGTAACGTAAATCCCGCGCCGCTGATTGATCACGGCCGGCCGCGACCAATCAGTGACGGGCGCAGTCCGGCCACGAATTGGCGCAGGATTTGAACCACGCACACCACTGCTACCGTCAGGAGTTCAGCGGCACCAGCCGCTGATCTCCTGACGGTAGCCACGAGTCATCTCCTGCCGCACGGAGGTCAGCGGCAATGCAGCCATGAGATGACCGGCGCTAGCGATCTTGCTCAGTGTGATGTGTGATTGACAGAGTCCCAACGACCGCCTTATCGTTACTGCATCACTGGTGAGATCTGACTGTTTGACATCTCCTCAGCGACCACGTAGTGACACCCCAGCGATCCCTACCAGATTGTATCATTAGTCGGGATCGCTAGAGCTCGCAGCGGAAGTACCTCGACCTGCACTAGCGATCTCGCTCAATGTGACTGACAGGGTCCCAACGACCGCCATATCTCTGGAGCTTGCACCGGAAGTACCCCGACTGGCGCTAGTGATCTCGCTCAGCATGACTGACAGGGTCCCAACGACCGCCGTATCGTTGCTGCACCACTGGTGAGATCTGACTGTTTGACATCTCACCAGTGACCATGTAGTGATGCTCCAGCGATCCCTACAAGGTTGTATTGTTAGTCGGGACCACTGGAGCGTCACCAAGTGTGACGGTACCTTACTGATTGCTGGTGAGGTGTCACACGTGCAGATATATTGAACATAGCCGCATCGCTGATTGGTCGCTGATAATGTATATATTTTACCTAGAAAATCCTGTTTATTCATTGCATTATTCTGAAATCTTCAAAAATAAACTGAATACATATTCTAATACCCGATGCGTTAGAATCGGGCCACCATCTAGTATATATATATTTTTTATTTTTTTCTTCATATATACACAAGGTAAAGAAATCAAACCATAGATGTAATAATGAGAAATGGCACAGGGAGAACATATTAATTACATGCAGAAAGAGAAGTCCTTAGATAGAAAGCAATTCTGCCACTTAGTGAGAAATACTATCAGATGGTTCATCTGATCGCCGATAAAAAGGCGTCTCATTACCAAGGTGCCTCACAAGAAACATCTCATGATGGGTAAAACCAGTGAGCCGTCTCAAGACCTTTGCAATCTTATTATTACAAAACATACTTGGTTGGTTGGTTACAGAAGAATTTCTAAACTACTGAAGGATCCATTGAGCACTGCTGGGGACATAATCCGGAAGTGGAAAGATCATGTCACCATAAACCAGCCACGACCAGGTGCTGCCTGCAAGATTTTAGAGGAATGAAAAGTGTTTTCAGTAGAGTTGTCCAGGAGCCAAGGATCACCTGTGGAGAGCTACAGAAAGACCTGCAATCAGCAGGGAGAATTGTTTCACAGAAAACAATAAGTAATGCACTCCCAATTTATGGCCTGTATGCATGTACCTATATGCACGCCCCTGTATGCACACTCCTGTATGCACGCTCATATATGCACACTCCTGTATGCACACTCCTGTATGCACGCTCATATATGCACACTCCTGTATGCACACTCCTGTATGCACGCTCGCCACACAAGACTGCATTGCTGAACTAAAAGCAGGTTCAAGAGCATTTATAGTTTGCTCAACATTTAGACAAGTCAGTGAAATAGTGGGAGAATATAGTCTGGGCAGAGGAGACCAAAATTGAACCCTTTGGATGCCATAATGTCTGGGTCGGCCTCAACTGACCCTGAGTTTAATGGCGGCCAACTGTCACGATGATCTCTTCATCATCAGCAGAATAAGAAAAGGTTACAGTTGTGGATGGGGCTGCAGGATCAGCCACTCTCAATAAATGATATCCGGGCCTCATGTGCAACAGAATAAAATAAATGTATACTGGAGCAGTGTATGATGGCGGTGATATTCCGGCTCTCCACAGTTATCAAATACACAGAGTCACAATCTCTGATGGTGTGATGAAATCAGCTCTCTGGCAATATATCACAACTCTCCTCACTCTTGCTGGTTATGGCTCTGTACTACACCCTTAATATTCTCCTCTAAGCCTGGACCTTGGCATCCAAGGTACCTCAGGCTTACAGGAAAGTACTTCAGCATTTTTTCTCACTGCTGACAGCTCAGGATCCCATCACGGCTGCTCTCCGCACACCCTCACTGATCTCCAACTATCATTGTCTGGCGGTTGGACACTACTGGGACTGTGCAGGACACTATGTCCCGTATGGCTGCACAGATTTTGCTTTGACCTGACAGTAACCACAGCCCAGGCTGTAGATGGCCTATAAACAACGAATCCAAGGAGAGCACTGTTGCTCCTCTTGGGCTCATTAGTTCCCCAACAGGGGCTGCTAACCACCAGACGTGATATCTATATACATCTATGTTTTGTTTTCATTGCCTGTGAGGATTGGATGGGTTGTTACCGACAACTGGTGAGAAATTCATGTTAAATGCACCTGTACAAATAAAAAATTGGTGATGTGATCAATACTCATTTCACCTGCTGTGCATATATATATATATATATATATATATATATATATATATATATATATACTACCGTTCAAAAGTTTTCTTATTTTTGAAAGAAAAGCCCATTTTTTTCAATGAATCTAACATTAAATGAATCAGTAATACACTCTATACATTGTTAATGGGGTAAATGACTATTCTAGCTGCAAACATCTGGTTTTTAATGCAATATCTACATAGGTGTATAGAGGCCCATTTCCAACAACCACCACTCCAGTTTTTGATGGTACATTGTGTTTGATAACTGTGTAAGAAGGCTAATGGATGTGTATAAAACCCTAGAAAACCCTCTACAAGTATGTTAGCACAGCTGAAAACGGTTTGGCTACTTAGAGAAGCTATAAAACTGACCTTCCTTTGAGCTAGTTGACAATCTGGAGTATTACATTTGTTTGTTCTATGAAACTCTCAAAATGTCCAGAAAAAGAACTTTCATGTGAAACTCGAAAGTCTATTCTTGTTGTTAGAAATGAAGGCTATTCCATGAGAGAGATTGTCAAGAAACTGAAGATTTCCTACAACAGTGTGTTCTACTCCCTTCAGAGGAGAGGACAAACAGGCTCTAACCAGAGTAGAAAGAGAAGTGGGAGGCCCCGCTGCACAACTGAGCAACAAGACAAGTACATTAGAGTCTCTAGTGTGAGAAATTGACGCCTCACAGCTCCTCATCTGGCAGCTTCATTATATAGTACCCGCCAAAGGCCTGCTGTGCTGGAATTGTTGCACAGGAGCATTCTGTGACGAAAGCAAAGTTTTATGGAGGAAATTATTATTTCACATAAAAATCATTATTTCTAACCTTGTCAATGTCTGGACTATATTTTCTATTCATTTTGCAACTCATCTGATGAGTAAAAGTATGTGTTTTCATGGAAAACACAAAATTGTCCGGGTGACCCCAAACTTTTGAATGGTAGTGTGTATATATATATATATACTGCTGTGTGCATGCTGAATCGCAGAAAATCAGACGTGCTGTCCAGTGGCGTAACTTGTAACTTATAGACCCCAATACAAAGGCTTTAATGGGGCCCCCAATTATTGCAGCTCTTTGATAGTATTAGTCTTTTTCTATAGGCCAAAGGGAGTTTTAGGGCCCCCTAGGCTCTGGGGCCCGGGTGCGATTGCAACCCTTGCACCTATTGTAGTTATGCCTCTTGTGCTGCCTATGAATTGGACTGCTACAAGGAAACAGTTGTTACCTTCCATCTTCATACTGGGCTTTTTTTTTAGTTTAGCCTGCATTTTCGTATGGATAAAAGCAAGAGGGACCCTGTAAAAAGCCCAATAATGATCTCATCCACTGCAGTTTTTCTATAGGGTGTATGGTCTTTTTCTTTGGCATGTGCACGCTTGATATCACGCCTCTATTCTGCACTTATTATATCTGATACATCAGACGGCTGCTCCTGACAGATCACATATCTAACCTGACGGAGCGTGGAGCCCAGCTCGTCATCCTCCGGCAGATTTTGCTTGTTTTCAGCAGCGCCGTGTTTACAAATCCCACCGGGGCTGCACCTCCGAATGCTAGAATGTCGTGGAGCCACAATAAAGGGTTAATGATGTACAGGTTCATCTCAATGAATTAGAATATCATCAAAAGTGACTTTATCTCAGTAATTCAATACATGAAGTGACACACATCTATTATATAGAGTCATTACACACAGAGGGATCTATTTCATGTGTTTATTTCTGTTATTGTTGATGATTAATGAAAAACCAAAGGTCATTATCTCAGAACATTAAAGTAGGGAGGATGAAGGGTCTGAGAGATAAAATATGACCTAAATAGGTATCAGATGCTTCACCTTGTGTGGTTGTGAGAGTCACAACCACTATAAAAGCAGATCACGGCTACTGCAGTCCCCAGCATGCTGCATATAGAGTAGAGAGGATGAAGGGTTAAACACCACGCTGCCGTATTCCACCAGACATCAAAGGTTGAATAGAATATTGATTTAATACTGTAGTCAGAGCTGAAACATGACAATATGATATTGATTTGTCCCGAGGAAGAGGCCAGTGAGGCCTGAAACACGATGACTAATAATATTACATTCACCCTTTGATGTCTGGGGGAATACAGCAGCGCGGTGTTTAACCCTTCATCCTCCCTCCTCTATATGCACCACGCTGGGGACTGCAGCAGCCGTGATCTGCTTTTATAGTGGTTGTGACTCTCACAACCACACAAGGTGAAGCCTCTGATACCTATTTAGGTCATATTTTATCTCTCAGACCCTTCATCCTCCCTACTTTAATTTTCTTAGATAATGACCTTTGGGTTTTCATTAATCATATTAATCATCAACATTAACAGAAATAAACACATGAAATAGATCCCTCTGTGTGTAATGACTCTATATAATAGATGGGTGTCCCTTTATGCATTGAATTACTGAAATAAATTAACTGATTGATAATATTCTAATTCATTGTGATGCACTTGTATATAAATTGCTTAAATGATAATCAAATCAAGGTATTAAATATTAACCATAACATCAATCAGTAAGTATTCATCTATCCTTGATCTTTGGCATAAAGGAACCCGACTGTCCAGTCATTAGAGATCCTCCATAATATAATAGAAGGTAGATAGAAATAAATGTCAAAAATAGTTAAAAAAAAAAAAAAGAAGGTCATACCTGTGAGAACTTTGGGAACATAGAGAATAGGAAGAAGGGGGAATGTTTTCGACAATGATGAGCTCAGTGAAAGAATCGACTTGAAGTCTAGCGTCTACCATCTCCTCAATCTGAAGAGCTAAGGAAGAGTTCTCCAATCCACAAAGAAATTCTGTTCCCGCAGATCGGCTTCACAAAGTCACACGAATGGCTCCTATTCTAAAATAGATTGAAGCCGCGTCACATTCAGAGCCGCCTATTGTACGATTTTACAGAGAATAATTACATTGACCCGAAGGTCAAAATATAAAGACAAATCTAATTACAACATTTCCTTAGAAATTAGAATCGGAATTTTTCTTTTGCGTAAAGTTTTAGAAAAACTTATCGAAAGCGAAAATATCCGAAATGACAAATTCAGACCTATTCACTGGAAACTTCAGGGGTTGTTTGAAAGTGTGGAAGCTTCAGGATGAAGAGTCTTAAAATCAGCAGTGGACAATTTACCCTGGGCCCCCCCAGTAGTCTTGGCCCTGGGCTACCGCCCATATTGATCTCATTATAATCTGCCACTGATTCAAGACAATTAACTTTTCAAGGTGCGAAATCTCAAAGTAGAACAGTCAAGGCCAAAAGTCTTAAGAGACAAATTTTGTTTTTTACATCTTACTACTTCATTGTTTTTTCGATCTTTTAGTCAAATGTTTCCTTAGTGGCTGAAATACAGTTATGAACATTTCATAAGTTTTTAAAATTTTCTTGACAAATACATCAAGTTTCTGTAAAGAGTGAATAGTCCTAGCACTTACTCTCATTTCTCCAGATGTAGGTCTATGAGGGTCTTCTCCAAGCCTGCATAGGTCCACCAGGGTCTTTCCCAAGCCTAAATAGGTCCACCATGGTCTTTCCCAAACCTTGATAGGTCCACAATGGTCTTCTCCAAGCTTAGGTAGGTTAACCAGGGTATTCTTCAAGCCTAGATAGGTCCACAATGGTCTTCTCCAAGCTTAGGTAGGTTAACCAGGGTATTCTTCAAGCCTAGATAGGTCCACCAGGGTCTTCTCCAAGCTTAGCTTGGTTTACCAGAGTATTCTTCAAGGTTTGATAGGTCCACCAGGGTTTTCTCCAAGTCAAGATAGGTCCACCGGGGTCTTCTCCAAGCCTAGATTGGTCCACCAGGGTTTTTCCCAAGCCTAGATAGGTCCACTATGGTCTTTCCCAAGCCTAGATAGGTCCACCACGGTCTTCTCCAAACTTAGGTAGGTTTACCAGGGTCTTCTCCAAACCTAGATAGGTCCAGGTCCACCAGGGACTTCTCCGCTGTTATCTTGATAGTATCAAGCCATCAGGTTGCTGGTCTTCCTCTTCGCCTTGGTCCTTCTATTCTTCCAACCATATTGTCCTTCTCCTGTGATTGCTCTCTTCATATGATATGTCCATAGTAGGCAAGTTATAGCTTGGTGATCCAGACACCAGGACAACTGGATATTGGCTTCAGGGCCAGATCCCAACAGGTGACCTGTTTTTCTCTCAAGAAGTTTATCACAAGTTTTTCTTTGTCAATTTTTAGGAATTGAGCATAGGTTCTCAGTAAGAGCAACATGTGGAAAGATGCCCAGCCATGCACCCAAAATATCAATGTTTTTTGTTTAGCAAGCCACTTAGCTATCACTTTGGTCTTGGGAGCTGATCTCCATCATGCTGGAAAAAGCATCATCACCACATTGCTCCGGGGTTGGAAGAAGTTGTTCTTGGTAGGCATATATCCAATTCCTTATTCATGGCCTTGTTCTTAGGCAAAATTGATGGATGAGAATCCCATGTACATGACAATCATTCTTCCCAACGTCCTAAACCAGGGGTCCCGAACTCCAGGCCTCGAGAGCCGCCAACAGTGCAGGTTTTCAGGATTTCCTTAGTATTGCACAGGGGTTGTAATCATCATCTGTGCAGATGATCACATTAGCACCTGTGCAATACTAAGGAAATCAAGAAAACCTGCATTATTGGCGTCCCTCGAGGCCTGGAGTTGGGGACCTCTGCTCTGTCCTGAACAGTCTAAAGGGGGCTTCATCAGAAACAATAACTTTACGCCATGCCTCTATAATTCAATCCCTGAAGTTCCTGCAGATGTCAGTCTGTCCTTGATGGTCTTCTTGGAGTGAAGTGGCTTCTTGCTTCCCTCTTGACACCAGGAAACCTCCAAAAGCCTTTGCTTCACTGTGGATGCAGATGCAGTGACACATGCCTGCATCAATCCCGGAGCAAGCTCTGCACTGATGAGCATCCGCTCCTATAGTTGATTCCTCTTTAGGAGATGTTGCTTGTTGGAATTCCTGAAGCTTTCATCTCAACAACTGAAGTCTTTGAAATTCTTGAGGATCTGATAAAGAGTTGATCTAAGGGCAATGCTGCTTTATTCATTCTTATGGCACTGCTGGAACAGTGCTCAGTTCTCTCTGGTGGTCTCATCAGGAATGTATGGAGTGATAGTGTGACTGATGGACCATTCTCAACTCATAAAAGGCTCTTCAGAACAATAGTTCTCAAGATTGGTGGGGATCCCAGTGGTTGAAAGCTCAGTGATCTTGAAGTTATTGTCCATCCAATGGATCAGTGATAATACAGTGACTGCACCAGCAGAATAGTGAGTGCAGCTCTGGAGTATAATACAGGAGGTAACTCAGGATCAGTAATGTAATGTATGTACACAGTGACTGCACCAACAGAATAGTGAGTGCAGCTCTGGAGTATAATACAGGAGGTGACTCAGGATCAGTAATGTAATGTATGTACACAGTGACTGCACCAGCAGAATAGTGAGTGCAGCTCTGGAGTATAATACAGGAGGTAACTCAGGATCAGTAATGTAATGTATGTACACAGTGACTGCACCAGCAGAATAGTGAGTGCAGCTCTGGAGGATAATACAGGAGATAACTCAGGATCAGTAATGTAATCTATGTACACAGTGACTGCACCAGCAGAATAGTGAGTGCTGCTCTGGAGTATAATACAGGAGGTAACTCAGGATCAGTAATGTAATGTATGTACACAGTGACTGCACCAGCAGAATAGTGAGTGCAGCTCTGCAGTATAATACAGGAGGTAACTCAGGATCAGTAATGTAATGTATGTACACAGTGACTGCACCAGCAGAATAGTGAGTGCAGCTCTGGAGTATAATACAGGAGGTAACTCAGGATCAGTAATGTAATGTATGTACACAGTGACTGCACCAGCAGAATAGTGAGTGCAGCTCTGGAGTATAATACAGGAGGTAACTCAGGATCAGTAATGTAATGTATGTACACAGTGACTGCACCAGCAGAATAGTGAGTGCAGCTCTGGAGTATAATACAGGAGGTAACTCAGGATCAGTATTGTAATGTATGTACACAGTGATTGCACCAGCAGAATAGTGAGTGCAGCTCTGGAGTATAATACAGGAGGTAACTCAGGATCAGTAATGTAATGTATGTACACAGTGACTGCACCAGCAGAATAGTGAGTGCAGCTCTGGAGTATAACACAGGAGGTAACTCAGGATCAGTAATGTATGTACACAGTGACTGCACCAGCAGAATAGTGAGTGCAGCTCTGGAGTATAATACAGGAGGTAACTCAGGATCAGTAATGTAATGTATGTACACAGTGACTGCACCAGCAGAATAGTGAGTGCAGCTCTGGAGTATAATACAGGAGGTAACTCAGGATCAGTAATGTAATGTATGTACACAGTGACTGCACCAGCATCATAGTGAGTGCAGCTCTGGAGTATAATACAGGAGGTAACTCAGGATCAGTAATGTAATATATGTACACAGTGACTGCACCAGCAGAATAGTGAGTGCAGCTCTGGAGTATAATACAGGAGGTAACTCGGGATCAGTAATGTAATGTATGTACACAGTGACTGCACCAGCAGAATAGTGAGTGCAGCTCTGGAGTATAATACAGGAGGTAACTCAGGATCAGTAATGTAATATATGTACACAGTGACTGCACCAGCAGAATAGTGAGTGCAGCTCTGGAGTATAATACAGGAGGTAACTCAGGATCAGTAATGTAATGTATGTACACAGTAACAGCACCAGCAGAATAGTGAGTGCAGCTCTGGAGTATAATACAGGAGGTAACTCAGGATCAGTAATGTATGTACACAGTGACTGCACCAGCAGAATAGTGAGTGCAGCTCTGGAGTATAATACAGGAGATAACTCAGGATCAGTAATGTAATGTATGTACACAGTGACTGCACCAGCAGAATAGTGAGTGCAGCTCTGGAGTATAATACAGAAGGTAACTCAGGATCAGTAATGTAATGTATGTACACAGTGACTGCACCAGCAGAATAGTGAGTGCAGCTCTGGAGTATAACACAGGAGGTAACTCAGGATCAGTAATGTATGTACACAGTGACTGCACCAGCAGAATAGTGAGTGCAGCTCTGGAGTATAATACAGGAGGTAACTCAGGATCAGTAATGTAATGTATGTACACAGTGACTGCACCAGCAGAATAGTGAGTGCGGCTCTGGAGGATAACACAGGAGGTAACTCAGGATCAGTAATGTAATGTATGTACACAGTGCACCAGCAGAATAGTGAGTGCAGCTCTGGAGGATAATACAGGAGGTAACTCAGGATCAGTAATGTAATGTATGTACACAGTGACTGCACCAGCAGAATAGTGAGTGCAGCTCTGGAGATAATACAGGAGATAACTCAGGATCAGTAATGTAATGTATGTACACAGTGACTGCACCAGCAGAATAGTGAGTGCAGCTCTGGAGTATAATACAGAAGGTAACTCAGGATCAGTAATGTAATGTATGTACACAGTGACTGCACCAGCAGAATAGTGAGTGCAGCTCTGGAGTATAATACAGGAGGTAACTCAAGATCAGTAATGTAATGTATGTACACAGTGACTGCACCAGCAGAATAGTGAGTGCAGCTCTGGAGTATAACGCAGGAGGTAACTCAGGATCAGTAATGTAATGTATGTACACAGTGCACCAGCAGAATAGTGAGTGCAGCTCTGGAGGATAATACAGGAGGTAACTCAGGATCAGTAATGTAATGTATGTACACAGTGACTGCACCAGCAGAATAGTGAGTGCAGCTCTGGAGGATAATACAGGAGGTAACTCAGGATCAGTAATGTAATGTATGTACACAGTGACTGCACCAGCAGAATAGTGAGTGCAGCTCTGGAGTATAATACAGAAGGTAACTCAGGATCAGTAATGTAATCTATGTACACAGTGACTGCACCAGCAGAATAGTGAGTGCAGCTCTGGAGTATAATACAGAAGGTAACTCAGGATCAGTAATGTAATGTATGTAAACAGTGACTGCACCAGCAGAATAGTGAGTGCAGCTCTGGAGTATAATACAGGAGGTAACTCAGGATCAGTAATGTAATGTATGTACACAGTGCACCAGCAGAATAGTGAGTGCAGCTCTGGAGGATAATACAGGAGGAAACTCAGGATCAGTAATGTAATGTATGTACATACCAGCAGAATAGTGAGTGCAGCTCTGGAGGATAATACAGGTGGTAACTCAGGATCAGTAATATAATCTATGTACACAGTGACTACACCAGCAGACTAGTGAGTGCAGCTCTGGAGGATAATACAGGAGGTAACTCAGGATCAGTAATGTAATGTATGTACACAGTGACTGCACCAGCAGAATAGTGAGTGCAGCTCTGGAGTAAAATACAGGAGGTAACTCAGGATCAGTAATGTAATGTATGTACACAGTGACTGCACCAGCAGAATAGTGAGTGCAGCTCTGGAGTATAATACAGAAGGTAACTCCGGATCAGTAATGTAATGTATGTACACAGTGCCTGCACCAGCAGAATAGTGAGTGCAGCTCTGGAGTATAATACAGGAGGTAACTCAGGATCAGTAATGTAATGTATGTACACAGTGAGTACACCAGCAGAATAGTGAGTGCAGCTCTGGAGTATAATACAGGAGGTAACTCAGTATCAGTAATGTATTGTATGTACACAGTGACTGCACCAGCAGAATAGTGAGTGCAGCTCTGGAGTATAATACAGAAGGTAACTCAGGATCAGTAATGTAATGTATGTACACAGTGCCTGCACCAGCAGAATAGTGAGTGCAGCTCTGGAGTATAATACAGGAGGTAACTCAGGATCAGTAATGTAATGTATGTACACAGTGACTGCACCAGCAGATAGTGAGTGCAGCTCTGGAGTATAATACAGGAGGTAACTCAGGATCAGTAATGTAATGTATGTACACACTGATAATACTGACCCGAGGCATCATACCGACATGTGAATGTTACCATATAGTACTAAGCAAAGGTATCATACCGTCATTTCAGTGTTACCATATAGTACTGACCCGAGACATCATACCGACACCTCAGTGTTACCATATAGTACTGACCCGAGGCATCATACCGACATGTCAGTGTTACCATATAGTACTGACCTGAGGCATCATACCGACACGTCAGTGTTACCATATAGTACTGACCCGAGGCATCATACCGACACGTCAGTGTTACCATATAGTACTGACCCGAGACATCATACTGACACGTCAGTGTTACCATATAGTACTGACCCCAGACATCATACCGACACGTCAGTGTTACCATATAGTACTGACCCGAGATATCATACCGACAAGTCAGTGTTACCATATAGTACTGACCTGAGGCATCATACCGACACGTCAGTGTTACCATATAGTACTAACCCCAGACATCATACCGACACGTCAGTGTTACCATATAGTACTGACCCGAGGCATCATACCGACACGTCAGTGTTACCATATAGTACTGACCCCAGACATCATACTGACACGTCAGTGTTACCATATAGTACTGACCCGAGATATCATACCGACATGTCAGTGTTACCATATAGTACTGACCCGAGACATCATACCGACATCTCAGTGTTACCATATAGTACTGACCCCAGACATCATACTGACACGTCAGTGTTACCATATAGTACTGACCCGAGACATCATACCGACATGTCAGTGTTACCATATAGTACTGACCCGAGATATCATACCGACATGTCAGTGTTACCATATAGTACTGACCCGAGACATCATACCGACACATCAGTGTTACCATATAGTACTGACCCCAGACATCATACTGACACATCAGTGTTACCATATAGTACTGACCCGAGATATCATACCGACACATCAGTGTTACCATATAGTACTGACCTGAGGCATCATACTGACACGTCAGTGCTACCATATAGTACTGACCTTAGGCATCATACCGACACATCAGTGTTACCATATAGTACTGACCCGAGACATCATACCGACACGTCAGTGTTACCATATAGTACTGACCCCAGACATCATACCGACACCTCAGTGTTACCATATAGTACTGACCCGAGGCATCATACCAACACGTCAGTGTTACCATATAGTACTGACCCCAGACATCATACCGACACATCAGTGTTACCATATAGTACTGACCCCAGACATCATACTAACACCTCAGTGTTACCATATAGTACTGACCCCAGACATCATACCGACACATCAGTGTTACCATATAGTACTGACCCAAGACATCATACCAACACCTCAGTGTTACCATATAGTACTGACCCGAGACATCATACCGACACCTCAGTGTTACCATATAGTACTGACCCGAGGCATCATACCGACACCTCAGTGTTACCATATAGTACTGACCCCAGACATCATACCGACACCTCAGTGTTACCATATAGTACTGACCCGAGGCATCATACCGACATGTCAGTGTTACCATATAGTGAACAGAAAAATATTGCAATCTGAGAGTCCTCTGTGGTTGATACTTTTTAATGGCTAACTGAAAATATGGTAAACATAGCAAGCTTTCGGGACACTGTGGCCCCTTTGTCAGGCCAATAATTACACAAATTCTGAAGACACATACATATATACATAAGCAAATGAAACAAAAAAAAAAAAACACACACACAAAAAAAAACAACACTCTTAGATGTTATAGTAAATGTGACAGGTGACATAAAACAGAATCAGGCTGGGGAGGAAGAGATGAGGAACTGAAACTAAAAGTCTAAGATAAGCGAAACAGATTATATTATTGTTATATGGTAGTGGTCTGCGGAGAATTGAAAATACTTAAATGAGTTGTCGAAAGCAATAAAAGGAAGCGAGGGTGTTCATATAAGAAGTGTCAAAAGTTCATTGTCCTCAAAATGGAGTCTGTTGGAGGATGTGATATCCCCAAATGTCTTTTTAATTCATATAGAAAACGCATGAATCTGATATCCCCAAATGTCCTTTCATGTTATATAAAATCCCATGAATCCATGTGAGACATTCAATCCTGTTTTGAAAGTGTCAAAGGTCGTTATCAATTTCTATTCCCAAATTCTTCTCACTCTCTGAGATTTAAGGCCACTTTACACACACCAACTTATCTGTCCAACTTCTGAACAGATCTCTGGTTGCAGTGAAATCATGGACACATTGCTCCATTGTACACAGTTACAAAATGGAGCAATGTGTCCATGATTTCACTGCAACCAGCAAGTTGGACAGATAAGTTGGTGTGTGTAAAGTGGCCCTTAAAGTTGCTTTTTAAAATGAGCAGATTCATATCGGATTCAGTGTTGTGGTCAGAGCTGCAAAAATGTTTCGCTACAGGTAGATCCATACGCTTTTCTTATATTGAGTGGCGATGAGATTCTTGTCCTGAATTTTTGCCCGGTCTCCCCTATGTACAGGCCACCTGTTAGACATTTTGTACATATAATTACATACACCACATTGCTTGTGGTGCAGCTGAAGTTGCCTGGGATCTTGTAGTCCTGATCTGTCCCAGGAATCTTTATCTTGTCCGTTGTCATTATAGATGGAGGTTTTGCACCTGTTCTGGTTGCAGGGAAAGGTTCCTGTAGCTGCTGGAGAGGACAGGGCTCTTCTGACAATGATGTGCTTTAGATTCAGAGGTTGTCTAAAACACAAGAGTGGGGGATCCGGAAATATTGATTGTAGTCGGGCATCTTGTTGTAGGAGTGGTTGCAGTTTCCGTGCGGCTCCTCTTAGCACCTCCAGACTTGGATTGTAGGTGACTACGAGAGGAACTCGGTTGTTTTCTTCTCTAGTTTTTTAATGTAGGAGATGATTCCTTGATATTCTGGTAATCTGGTTCTCAATTGTTCTTGGATAGTAGCCCTGGTGCAAAAAAAGCAACTTCAAATCCCAGGGAGAGAAGAATTTGGGAATACAAATTGATAACGACCTTTGACACATTCAAATCAGGATTAAATGTATCACATGGATTCATGGCTTTTTATATAACATGAATGGACATTTCGGGAGATCACAGATTCTTGCGTTTTCTATATAAATTGAAAAGACATTTGGGGATAACACATCTTCCAATAGACTCCATTTTTAGGACAATTAATTTTTGACATGAACACTCTGTCTTCCTTTTATTGCTGCACTGGTTTACAGGAGGTTAAATCCTGGGGTTTGGATCCGTTTAAGGGTGAACGCCTGTAATGAAACAAACAACCTGATTATCGGGAATTCTTCAATTAACCCTTGGAAGATCAATAAAAATGGACTTGTGAGAAAGTCAATATAGACATGTTTTGTAACAGTTCCCGGGCGGCCGTGTTCTCCATGTTTACATGAAAGCTCAATGGACCCCCGCCTGGCGCTCTCACACTTACCAGACGGCACAGCTCGGCTCCCGCTGTGAACACCGTATGGAGAAAGGTGATTTACCGAGACAAAAGAGACAAGCTCATAACGGGCGTCTCGTCACCACGGGAAACTGCTGAGCGCTGATTGAATTCCGAGATTGAAGAAACCGAGACGAGGAAAACCAAAATTGCTTCTAGGAATTGAGGGCAAACAGGAAAGTGACTCGGCTAATGAGCCGTGTTTACAGGAAAGCAATATCAAGAAACAATAAAATCCAGTGCTGATGATATCCTCGACCTACAGTACCTGGAGACGTTTCTTAGTTTGTGTTTCTGCGCTATCTAGGAGACAAACACTAAGTCAACATTAGGTCCCATAGGGGTTATCATCCAGGTTTTGTCACGAATGTGGTATAGCGAATGGGATGCAGGATGGCACTAATGAGCAAGGTAAACTTGGTTGCTAAACTTACCTTATAGACTGGGGTCCATAGCTGACCCTGCACCCAGAGATACCTCTGATGGTGAGGAGTTCTGGGCCACCACCCTTTTCCTGCTCCCCAAACAGCCCTGTGCTAACACCCCCTCATCTCCACCCATGGACCGGGATACACAGCAACTCCCAGAAGTAAGGAAAAACAGCAAGAAGTTTCAGCACAAAGTGCGCACACGTCTTCTCAGCTTGAGGACTTGAAGAGAATAAAGCTCTATCAGCGACACCAAGTGAAAGGAAGTGGAACCATTTAAAGGCTGGGGGAGTAGACATCATCTGACACACTAAGCTGCAGTTCACCTGCGCCTGGAGAGCCATAATATAATAAACAACAGTAGCTTCTGATATTAACACTGTGTGCCAAACGACATTTACTCCATTAAAAACTACAGCAGATCATTTCACATGGACTGCAGGGCTGTGAACACTTGACATGTTTCCTCTAACCCTTCGGCATAAATGGTCATGGCCCATTTGTTGGCATCCTTGAAATTGTTTCAGAAAATGAAGTGTTTCTCCAAGAAAATTATTGCAATTACACATTTTTTTCATACACATGTTGTGTGCATTGGAAAGACACAGAGAAAACAAGAAAAAATGGACAGAATTTCACACAAAACCCCAAAAATTAGCCAATCAAAATTGTTGGCACCTTTCCAAAATTGTGCTTAAACAACCTAGTTTCCTGCACGTGATGCTCGATCACACTCACCTGGGAAAAGAACCAAGTGTGGGCAATATGAAAATCACACCTGAAACCAGATAAAAAAAGGGAGAAGTTGCCCCAAGCTTTGCATTGTGAGTCTGTGTGTGCCACACTAAGCATGGAGAAAAGAAAAAGGGGAAGAGAACTGTCTGAGGACTTAGAAACCAAAAACAGTAGAGGACCTGTCCTTTAGATCTGGCTATCTCATCCTGATATTAAAGGGAATGTGTCAAATCAAAAGGACCTAATGATTTTTTTTTTCCACACAACTGTCTTCAAAAATTAAAAGATAAATCATGTAATTTTACAATAAGTTCAACACTTGACTCAAATTGTTACGCCCACAGGGTGTAATGAAGAATAGCGGACTCACTAGACCACTGATGGTGCAGTCGAAGCTGTATACCTAATACTCAAGAGACAGGAGAAAGAGCTTCATAGAACCAAAGATATTTATTGAAGAAAGTTTAACCAAAGTGAAAAGGTGTCTGAGGGGAGGACCATCTAGATCACGACAGCGTACCATGTAGCGGAGCACTTGGCAAGGTGTACCCCTATACAGGGATTCCCCCATTACAACAGCAGGAGTTCTAAATGCTGCAAATCCCGGACAAGATGGTTGACCCGTACACACTGGAGAGACTGTGGAACACTGGCTCTGTCGGTAGAGAGAATCCCGGAGGCTCAATGTAATCCCAGAAAGACTGATCCAGCCGGTAGTGGTATCTCCATGGTTTTATGAGAAGAAGCTTGGCCAGCCTGGAGTGGGGTCTGAGTGTCAAGAGGGATCGAAGATAGGAAACTGCCAGCAGTGGATTGTGTGGAGATAGAGGTGTAAGTATAAAGCAAGTAAACAAGTCTTCAAATTGCACAATACAGCAGAGTATGGCCTGAGCAGGAGGCAAAGATCATACAGAATGAAGATGTTGCCCAGGCACCTCCCTTAAGGGGAAGTTGCGTTTTATGCACAAAGCATCACATTACAGACAGCCGCAACAGAGAACAGGTGCTCCACTTCTTTAAGTATGTGCAGGAGGTTTGGCGCGCCTCCTAAGAGCATTTCCAAGAGACCCGCCAAGGGTGCACAGGTTCTTCACAGAGAAAGGAACCGCCGATCGTCTGGAACCACGGACAGGGTGAGCAGTACCAGTGGAGCTGTGTGATAGGCGCTGATCTACCTGCACAGCGGAGACTGGACCTGCAGCTGAGGATATGACCCAAATGTGCTGTACTTTTCGGAAGATGTGGACATAGGCATCAACAGACTGATTGCTATAACATAAACACACATGGGTAACAGAAATTGGGAAAAACTACTACAAGGAGATGATGCACCCGCACCCAACTGGTCCTTGTACAGAGGTGACAGGAGTAGGTGCTAGGAAGGAAAACAAACTGACTCACAACCAGAACGCAACTGGTGTTACCCACAGGTAAATCCCTGAATTGAAGGGCTGGAACTTCTAAACTCAAGTCCACCTGGAGATATAGCCAGCAAGGAAATGCAGAGAAAGGTGAACATATATAACCCAACCCAGAAGGTGATAGGGCAGACCAAAACAGGAAAATGAGAAACACATGTAGAGGTGTCAAAAAAGGGAGAACAAAAACAATAGAAACCATCAGCATTTGGACAGGGAAGAAAAGGCAATAGCCCAGCAGACAGAAGAACTAACCATGTGTCTCGCCCTTGGCGGGGACCGTGCAGTACTAGGAACCAGCCCTTTCGTCGTCGTCTGAGGCTGCGGGATGTCACAGTAGGGTGACTCGGTCCGTGATCCCCTCATTGGGCGACCAGTTCAAAAGGGGAATTGGAAAAAGGAATAAAAATAAAATAAAACAAAAATGAAAGAGTGTCGTGACGCCACCCGTGGAATGCGGCCGGTGTAGCCGCTGCTGCAGTCGGGACCTCTGGGGATGATGGGAGTAGCAGCGAGGATGGTTCAGCTCTCCTCGGGAAGAGCAGGTCCCCAGGGCAACTGTACAGTCTGTGGATATGCAGGGCTCGTTGGGGGTGCATGGTTCAGTGTACGGAATAACTGACAGACACAGGGATAACAGTCTCCTTTATCTTTACTGAAGTCAGAAGCAGGTTCATCCTGGGCACAGTTCACAAGTGATGTAAAGGGATTCGGAGCCTGAAAGCAAGTAGGAGCTTTCAACACCTGGTAAGTGCTGAGGACTCCCTGCTGCGCTGTTGTCAGTTGGCTATTGCGGCTCGAAGCTGTGCTGTGACCCTCTCCTCTCTTGTCTGTTCTGGCCATGTGAGAGGAGGCTTGAGCTCTTTCTGTGCTACTCTCCTTCACTGCGTCTCCTGAGCTCTTTGGTGCGGCTGTGTCTCCTGGTCTTTCTGGTGGGCGAGCAACAAGGAATTACCCGCCCTCCGGTGTTGGTTGCCTGGCATAAAGTCCGTACTACTCTAGGTGCTGAGGTGAGCTAGCACTTCTCCACTCCTCACACCTTTTCTCCACTACCCTTAGACTGTCACCATGGGTCACTCACACTGGCTAGTCAGCTTCCTCAGACGGGCCTAGCCAGACTCCCGACTGTAGGATGTCTTCTACAGTCCTCTTAGGAACTGAACTGCCTGACCCCGCACCCAGATCAGAATTTATAGGGGACCTGCCCTGAACTTGGGTGTAAAGCTCCCCCTTCTGGCCTGCAGTTGGGAAGGTGTTGTGTGTGTGTTTTACATGAGGTGGGTGCCTTCCTTTGCTTCTAAGCTTAATATTGTGGCAACCGGACCCTGGGGCGTCAGACATGCAACAACAGGTGGCTGCATTGAATTCCCAAACTGAGCGACTGGATCTGGCCCAAGGTCATTGTGAAGGGAAAGGGAGGAGGGAAGCTATGATATCTCCTATTATGAATATGCTATCCTGTGTTATCTGCTGTATATAGAGGTGTTATCAGTCATTGTACAGGAGGAGGAGGTGAGCTGTGATATCTCCTATTATGAATATGCTATCCTGTGTTATCTACTGTATATAGAGGTGTTATCAGTCATTATACAGGAGGAGGAGGTGAGCTGTGATATTACCTATTGTGAATGGTGGATCCTGTGTTATCTACTGTATATAGAGGTGTTATCAGTCATTATACAGGAGGAGGAGGTGAGCTGTGATATCATCTATTGTGAATGGTGGATCCTGTGTTATCTACTGTATATAGAGGTGTTATCAGTCATTATACAGGAGGAGGAGGTGAGCTGTGATATTACCTATTGTGAATGGTGGATCCTGTGTTATCTACTGTATATAGAGGTGTTATCAGTCATTGTACAGGAGGAGGAGGTGAGCTGTGATATCACCTATTGTGAATGGTGGATCCTGTGTTATCTACTGTATATAGAGGTGTTATCAGTCATTGTACAGGAGGAGGTGAGCTGTGATATCACCTATTGTGAATGGTGGATCCTGTGTTATCTACTGTATATAGAGGTGTTATCAGTCATTGTACAGGAGGAGGAGGTGAGCTGTGATATCACCTATTGTTAATGATGGATCCTGTGTTATCTATTGTATATAGAGGTGTTATCAGTCATTGTACAGGAGGAGGAGGTGAGCTGTGATATCATCTATTGTGAATGGTGGATCCTGTGTTATCTACTGTATATAGAGGTGTTATCAGTCATTGTACAGGAGGAGGAGGTGAGCTGTGATATCATCTGTTGTGAATGGTGGATCCTGTGTTATCTACTGTATATAGAGGTGTTATCAGTCATTGTACAAGAGGAGGAGGAGGTGAGCTGTGATATCACCTATTGTGAATGGTGGATCCTGTGTTATCTACTGTATATAGAGGTGTTATCAGTCATTGTACAAGAGGAGGAGGAGGTGAGCTGTGATATCACCTATTGTGAATGGTGGATCCTGTGTTATCTACTGTATATAGAGGTGTTATCAGTCATTGTACAGGAGGAGGTGAGCTGTGATATCACCTATTGTGAATGGTGGATCTTGTGTTATCTACTGTATATAAAGGTGTTATCAGTCATTGTACAGGAGGAGGAGGTGAGCTGTGATATCATCTATTGTGAATGGTGGATCCTGTGTTATCTACTGTATATAGAGGTGTTATCAGTCATTGTACAGGAGGAGGAGGTGAGCTGTGATATCATTTATTGTGAATGGTGGATCCTGTGTTATCTACTGTATATAGAGGTGTTATCAGTCATTGTACAAGAGGAGGAGGAGGTGAGCTGTGATATACCTATTGTGAATGGTGGATCCTGTGTTATCTACTGTATATAGAGGTGTTATCAGTCATTATACAGGAGGAGGAGGTAAGCTGTGATATCACCTATCGTGAATGGTGAATCCTGTGTTATCTACTGTATATAAAGGTGTTAACAGTCATTGTTCAAGAGGAGGAGGAGAGCTGTGATATCACCTATTGTGAATGGTGGATCCTGTGTTATCTACTGTATATAGAGGTGTTATTAGTCATTGTATAGGAGGAGGTGAGCTGTGATATCACCTATTGTGAATGGTGGATCCTGTGCTATCTACTGTATATAGAGGTGTTATCAGTCATTGTACAGGAGGAGGTGAGCTGTGATATCACCTATTGTGAATGGTGGATCCTGTGTTATCTACTGTATATAGAGGTGTTATCAGTCATTGTACATGAGGAAGAGGTGAGCTGTGATATAATCTATTGTGAATGGTGGATCCTGTGTTATCTACTGTATATAGAGGTGTTATCAGTCATTGTACAGGAGGAGGAGGTGAGCTGTGATATCACCTATTGTGAATGGTGGATCCTGTGTTATCTACTGTATATAGAGGTGTTATCAGTCATTGTACAGGAGGAGGTGAGCTGTGACATCACCTATTGTGAATGGTGGATCCTGTGTTATCTGCTCTATATAGAGGTGTTATCAGTCATTGTACAGGAGGAGGTGAGCTGTGATATCACCTATTGTGAATGGTGGATCCTGTGTTATCTACTGTATATAGAGGTGTTATCAGTCATTGTACAGGAGGAGGAGGTGAGCTGTGATATCATCTATTGGGAATGGTGGATCCTGTGTTATCTACTGTATATAGAGGTGTTATCAGTCATTGTACAGGAGGAGGAGGTGAGCTGTGATATCACCTATTGTGAATGGTGGATCCTGTGTTATCTACTGTATTTAGAGGTGTTATCAGTCATTGTACAGGAGGAGGAGGTGAGCTGTGATATCACCTATTGTGAATGGTGGATCCTGTGTTATCTACTGTATATAGAGGTGTTATCAGTCATTGTACAGGAGGAGGAGGTGAGCTGTGATATCACCTATTGTGAATGGTGGATCCTGTGTTATCTACTGTATATAGAGGTGTTATCAGTCATTGTACAGGAGGAGGAGGTGAGCTGTGATATCACCTATTGTGAATGGTGGATCCTGTGTTATCTACTGTATATAGAGGTGTTATCAGTCATTGTACAGGAGGAGGAGGTGAGCTGTGATATCACCTATTGTGATTGGTTGATCTTGTGTTAACTACTGTGTAATCTGTTATTGTCACCCTGCTTGTCTTGATAATTAGGTTCCTAAAAGTAATCTGTACATAACGAAAAGTATCAGTGGACAGTGTGAGGAATGCAAGATTTTACATTGCTTCGTGATATGTAAAACAGTAAAGAGATCAAACATTCTCTGATGACACATTTCCTTTAATTATAAATACCTTTTTATATACTAGAAAAAAAAAACTCTCTGCAGCACTCAGCTACTCCCAATGATGTACATATGCTGACAAGCTGTATATATATGAGAAAAAATTAAAAACTTACGTTTTTTTCAAAAAACTCAAAAATTCTAATTTTTTATTTCTGAAGTTCTTGGTACATACATTGGCCAATGTCTGCTTGCTCATCGACTGCGACAAAGTGACTTCAGGTCCGATGAGTCCTATCGCTGACACCCAAGTCCTCCTTGTCCACCCGACCCCACTACTAAGTGGGAGGACACCATCTAGACCCTAGATCACCTGTAGACGATGAGGGTGCAAATTGCAGTAATGGAGCCAGCCACTCCACACGATACAATAGAGAAAAAAAACTGCACAGCACTCACAGACAATGTGATCTGGTGCCAGCAGGGATGCTGGGTCCAACGACTAGAAAAAAACTCTCTGCAGCACTCAGCTACTACCAATGATGTACATACGCTGACAAGCTGTATGTATATATGAGAAAAAATTAAAAACTTACGTTTTTTTCAAAAAACTCAACCTTTTTATATAGTTACATGAGTTATATAATAGTTGTCTCCTGAGCATCTCACAGCTCTTACAGTCCCTTACTTCCTGGTTGCTCGGGGGCGGGCTCTCCTCCTTTTGTAACAGTTCTGGTATGTAGCTTCATCCTTCTACTTCACATATCTTTTCAATGGGGGGTTTGCCTTATTTTGGTGTAATATGTTGGGCTATAGGTTTAACTGGATGGATGAAGTCTACCTTCAACCATAAAGGCTATGAAACCATGAAACAGTAACAGTTCTCAGAATTAGCTCTATATTTGTATATAGGGATAACAATATATTAAACACAGCTCTGGAAAATGAGACACATAATTTAGCAGGGGGGAGGATTGTGATTATCCAGGACTAATAAGATTCCCATTAGGAGGTCAGAGAAAGGTGTGCGGCTAACTGCTGTGTAGAAATTAGTCAGGATGTTAGGAGTTATCTCCTTTCTTGCAGTGCACACTCCCCAGGGTCTTGTGGCCAGGCTCCATTGAAACTACCCGTACACTATATAACAAAAAGCTCACTTTGCAGAACAATGACAGCAGGTTTTAAAAGCAAGTCAATTGCAAACTTGCTTATTTTTATCATGTTTAACTAATAAAACAAAAAGAATAACATGGGAATAACCCTTAAACTATAGTTAATAATTTTTTATTGAATATTTGATGATCTACATAATTATATTTTATTATAAAATTCTCTGTCTTTTTCAGGGGAAGGAAGGACCACCAGGGCCCAAAGGCCCACCTGGAATATCAGGACTACCGGTTAGTACAAATTGTTTTTATAGGTTATCCGGTTTGGAAATGTTCATGTAGTGGACTTTTTTTCTAATTGTTAATAGATGAGGCATGTGTCCCTTCTTCAGGATTATTATTTCTTGACCTTTCCTATTGGAAAACCTCTCCTGGCCTTAACTGTATGCACCAACCTATTGTGGAGGACTGTCCTAACCCCGTAAATATAAGGTTATTCATCTGGAGGAATATTTTTGCACATTAATAATAATATTTACTTTGCTTTTTAAGGGCATTTCTGGCAAAGATGGAAAGGACGGGAAGCCGGGAGCACCCGGGGAAGCAGTATGTCATTTTTATTCAGTATCTTGGCAGTGGCAAGTATATTAACAAATGATTGGGCTAATTTTTGGACCAGTCAAAGTGTTAGACATATGATGAAAAAATGTAAATATGTGATTACAAATTAAATTGCATATATTATTATTATTATTATGCCAGACACCACATTGGAATAAATGCATACATTCTAAACAAGTTGTAGTATTTAGTGAGCACTACCATGCTAGGATGCTCGAAATGAGCAGGTCAGACGCTTGTATGGGTATGACTCGTGTACCGACTGTAATGGAAGTCAATGGGGAACTCGAGCTTTTTAAGAGTCTCCTAGAAAAATCCTTTAAATGCCCATTGACTGCCATAATTCTCGGTACACGATTGAGCCCCTCAGAGCATCCAGAATTCTCGTTTCACGTACCGAGCATCTGAGCATGGTAGAGCTCGCGAGTCGCACATCACTAGTGGTGATACATGTATATAACATTGGGTACTTAGTTGACATATTCTTTTAATCACCATATATTAAAGCCATCCAACAGCACAAGGGGTAACAAGACATGATGACCCATATCTCTTTTCTCACCTTACTATGGACCCCAAACAGGCCTCAAAATCGATGGGAGCAGAGCAGGACCTGTGTCTGACCGTATTTAATAGCGACCTATGGTTTCCCTTTTATACTATGTGTCAAGAGAGGATTGTTATAATATCAATATAGAAAATAATCTTTCTGATGTCTAGAAACATCTACTGCACCAATGCACATGAACATAACATATTATTGCTCACTATTTACAGGAATCTACATAACTAATAATACTGCCTGCAGGTACCATGTGTAATGAAAAAATGTACACCAATGTACTAAAATATAAAAACTTGAATACTGCCCCCTATGTACAAGAATATAACTACTACTAGATGGTGGCCCGATTCTAACGCATCGGGTATTCTAGAATATGTATGTAGTTGACATACTGTGACTGACAGAACTTGTTCAGTCAACGTGAGTGAACTACATTTATATATATAGCAGCGCTATGGTATATGGTGGTACATTACAGCACATGTATAGCAGCACTATAGTATATGGCGGTACATTACAGTACATGTATAGCACCACTATAGTATATGGCGTTACATTATAGTACATGTATAGCAGCGCTATGGTATATGGCGGTACATTACAGTACATGTATAGCAGCACTACAGTAAATGGCAGTACATTACAGCACATGTATAGCTGCACTATAGTATATGGCGGTACATTACAGTACATGTATAGCAGCACTATAGCATATGGCGGTACATTACAGTACATGTATAGCAGCACTATAGTATATGGCGGTACATTACAGTACATGTATAGCAGCACTATAGCATATGACGGTACATTACAGTACATGTATAGCAGCACTATGGTATATGGTGGTACATTACGGTACATGTATAGCAGCGCTATGGTATATGGTGGTACATTACGGTACATGTATAGCAGCACTATGGTATATGGTGGTACATTACGGTACATGTATAGCAGCACTATAGTATATGTCGGTACATTACAGTACGTGTATAGCAGCACTATGGTATATGGCAGCACATTACAGCACATGTATAGCAGCACTATAGTATATGGCGGTACATTACAGCACATGTATAGCTGCACTATAGTATATGGCAGCACATTACAGCACATGTATTGCAGCACTATAGTATATGGCGATACATTACAGTACATGTATAGCAGCACTATAGTATATTGCAGTACATTACGGTACATGTATAGCAGCACTATGGTATATGGCGGTACATTACAGTACATGTATAGCAGCACTATAGTATATTGCAGTACATTACGGTACATGTATAGCAGCACTTTGGTATATGGCGGTACATTACAGTACATGTATAGCAGCACTATGGTATATGGCGATACATTACAGCACATGTATAGCAGCACTATGGTATATGGCGGTACATTACAGTACATGTATAGCAGCACTATAGTATATTGCAGTACATTACGGTACATGTATAGCAGCACTATGGTATATGGCGGTACACAGGCCCGGACTGGCCATAGGGCATACCGGGAGTTCTCCCGGTGGGCTGAAGTGGAATTGCACCGTTGCGGCCGCTCTTTACCTTTAAGAGCTTCGCCTGCGGCCCCTTTCTGGACGTCTGCGGCCGCCGGCCGGGCACAGCTGGGGAGCTGCACAGTAGCCGCAGCCGCGTTTCCGGTGTGGAGCTTCCGGCTGTGTTCCTGCAGCCGGTTCTTGGAGGAGGAGTATGATGACTGCTCCTCCACTCCTCAGCGGCTCCAGCCTCCCTGAAGCTTCTGTACACCCTGCTGACCAGAGGGGCCTGGGGCGATGCAGTACCTGTACCTGCACTGTCGGCTGGTACCGGGCACGTCCTCCGGCTTCATCTCCTGCGTGGGCTGAGCGAGCTCCTTCTTCCTGGGCGGTAAGAAGGAGTATTATGCCTCCAGCCTGGAGGTTTCTGCAGTGTGTCTGGACTCTGGTGGCTGCGTCTCCATCTGAGGCAGGGATTTATTTGTTTGAACTTTCACTGCCCCCCTCCCCCCCCCCAGATCTGTGACCTGTCAAACAAATGCCATCAATCCCACAGACAGAGCGACGGACCGAGAGCAGAGTCCTGTCCTGGATGGTAATTGTGACTCAGCAGAGCAGCACTGTAAGACCATGTATATCCCTCCCTCTCCATGTGTATGTGTGTGTACTGTAAATGTGTGTATGCATGTACTGTATGATTGTGTACATATGGATGTGTGTCTGTATACATGGATGTGTGTCTGTGTGTGTACATATGGATGTATATGTGTATACATGGATGTGTGTGTACATTTGGATGTGTGTGTGTGTGTGTGTACATGTGTACATGTGTCTGTATGTATACATGTGTCTGTGTGTATACATGTGTCTGTGTGTGTACATGTGGATGTGTGTGTATACATGGATGTGTCTGTGTGTACATATGGATGTGTATCTGTATACATGGATGTGTGTCTGTGTGTGTACATATGGATGTATGTGTGTATACATGGATGTGTGTGTACATGTGTCTGTGTGTGTACATGTGTCTGTGTGTACATGTGTCTGTGTGTGTGCATGTGTCTGTGTGTGTATACATGGATGTGTGTGTGTACGTGTGTGTGTATACGTGTGTGTGTGTACGTGTGTTTGTGTACGTGTGTTTGTGTACGTGTGTCTGTGTGTACATGTGTCTGTGTGTGTACATGTGTCTGTGTGTGTACATGTGTCTGTGTACATGTGTCTGTGTGTGTGCATGTGTCTGTGTGTGTGCATGTGTCTGTGCATATGGATGTATGTGTATACATGGATGTGTGTGTACGTGTGTACGTGTGTGTGTGTGTACATGTGTCTGTGTGTACGTGTGTGTGTGTACGTGTGTCTGTGTGTACGTGTGTCTGTGTGTACGTACTACGTGTGTCTGTGTGTACGTGTGTCTGTGTGTGTACGTGTGTCTGTGTGTGTACGTGTGTCTGTGTGTGTGCATGTGTCTGTGTGTGTGCATGTGTCTGTGTGTGTGCATGTGTCTGTGTGTGCATATGGATGTGTGTGTATACATGGATGTGTGTGTGTACGTGTGTCTGTGTGTACGTGTGTCTGTGTGTACGTGTGTCTGTGTGTACATGTGTCTGTGTGTACATGTGTCAGTGTGCGTACATGTGTCTGTGTGTGTGCATGTGTCTGTGTGTGTGCATGTGTCTGTGTGTGCATATGGATGCGTGTGTATACATGGATGTGTGTGTGTACATGTGTGTGTGTGTACGTGTGTGTGTGTACGTGTGTACGTGTGTGTGTGGTATGTGTGTATGTGTGTCTGTGTGTCTGTGTGTGTCTGTGTGTGTACGTGTCTGTGTGTGTACATGTGTCTGTGTGTGTACATGTGTCTGTGTGTGTGTACATGTGTCTGTGTGTGTGCATATGGATGTGTGTATACATGGATGTGTGTGTATACATGGATGTGTTTACATATGGATGTGTATATGTATATATAAAAATATATATAATGTATATTGTGCACAAATGGATGTGTCTGCATATACACATATACTGTGTGTGTACATACGGATGGGTGCGTATATATAATGTGTGTGTACATATGGATGTGCGGTGTGTGTCATATGAATGTATGTGCATATATATATAATATATATATATATATATATATATATTATAGGCCCAGTTCACATCTGCGTTTTGGCTGTGTTTGGCTTCATTTAATGCAAAACGCCTGTGTTTTTGCAAATGCAGCCCAAAGCGTTGCAGCCCACGCTTTTGGCTGCACTTGCAAAAGCACATGAGCTTTGCGTTTTGCATTGCTTTTGCATTAAACCCTGTGGGTGCGTTTTGGAATGTGTTTTTAGGGTAAAAACACATACAAACGCAAATGAACCAAAACAGCCAAAGCAGATATGAAAAGGCCATACTGTATGTGTGTACATTGGATTGTGTGGTGGACATGCACAGTACACCCTATACTGGTGTGTCTCACGATTCTGTTATATACATGCAGTCTTGTCTATACTGGGTGTAACCCTCAGTATCTGTATTATTCTGTATATATACACTGCACAGTACCACTTTCCGTCTGTATACTGGGTGTATCTATATCTGTATTATTCGTATATATACACTGCACAGTACCACTCTGCTTTTTCCTCATATCTGTTTTCTGTATTTACACTGAAGATCACCCCTTCTGTATACTGCGTGTATCCTCAGTATCTGTATTATTCTGTATATAACATGCACAGTAACCACTTCTCCTGTCCTGTATACTGGGTGTATCCTCAGTATCTGTATTATTCTGTATATAACACTGCACAGTACCACTTCTCCTGTCCTGTATACTGGGTGTAATCCTCAGTATCTGTATTATTCTGTATATATACACTGCACAGTACCACTTCTCTTGTCTGTATACTGGGTGTAATCCTCAGTATCTGTATTATTCTGTATAATACACTGCACAGTACCACTTCTCCTGTCCTGTATACTGGGTGTAATCCTCAGTATCTGTATTATTCTGTATATATACACTGCACAGTACCACTTCTCCTGTCCTGTATACTGGGTGTAATCCTCAGTATCTGTATTATTCTGTATATATACACTGCATAGTATCACTTCTCCTGTCCTGTATACTGGTGTAATCCTCAGTATCTGTATTATTCTGTATATATACATTGCACAGTACTCACTTCTTCTGTCCTGTATACTGGGTGTAATCCTCAGTGT
This sequence comes from Allobates femoralis, assembly GCA_033576535.1. Classification (NCBI taxonomy): domain Eukaryota; kingdom Metazoa; phylum Chordata; class Amphibia; order Anura; family Aromobatidae; genus Allobates; species Allobates femoralis. The sequence continues at coordinate 21,503,561 of JARQOC010000005.1, forward strand.
CTGTATTATTCTGTATATATACACTGCACAGTACCACTTCTCCTGTCCTGTATACGGGTGTAATCCACAGTATCTGTATTATTCTGTATATATACACTGCACAGTACCACTTCTCTTGTCCTGTATACTGGGTGTAATCCTCAGTATCTGTATTATTCTGTATATACACACACTGCACAGTACCACTTCTCCTGTCCTGTATACTGGGTGTAATCCTCACTATCTGTATTATTTGTATATATACACTGCACAGTGCCACTTCTCCTGTCCTGTATACTGGGTGTAATCCTCAGTATCTGTATTATTCTGTATATACACACTGCACAGTACCACTTTCCTGTCCTGTATACTGGGTGTAATCCTCAGTATCTGTATTATTGTGTATATATACACTGCACAGTACCACTTCTCCTGTCCTGTATACTGGGTGTAATCCTCAGTATCTGTATTATTGTGTATATATACACTGCACAGTACCACTTCTCCTGTCCTGTATACTGGGTGTAATCCTCAGTATCTGTATTATTCTGTATATATACACTGCAGAGCCACTTCTCCTGTCCTGTATACTGGGTGTAATCCTCAGTATCTGTATTATTCTGTATATACACTGCACGTGCATTCTCTGTCTTACTGGGTGTATCTATTGTTATCGTATTACCTGCACAGTACCACTTCCTGTCCTGTATACTGGGTGTAATCTCAGTATCTGTATTATTCTGTATATTACTCTGCACAGTACCACTTCTCCTGTCCTGTATACTGGGTGTAATCCTCAGTATCTGTATTATTCTGTATATATACACTGCACAGTACCACCTCTCCTTTCTGTATACTGGGTGTAATTCTCAGTATGTGTATTATTCTGTATATATACTCTGCACAGTACCACTTCTCCTGTCCTGTATACTGGGTGTAATCCTCAGTATCTGTATTATTCTGTATATATACACTGCACAGTACCACTCTCCTTTCCTGTATACTGGGTGTAATTCTCAGTATGTGTATTATTCTGTATATATACACTGCACAGTACCACTTCTCTGTCCTGTATACTGGGTGTAATCCTCAGTATCTGTATTATTCTGTATATATACACACTGCACAGTACCACTTCTCCTGTCCTGTATACTGGGTGTAATCCTCGTATCTGTTTATTCTATATATATACACTGCACAGTACCTCTTCTCCTGTCCTGTATACTGGGTGTAATCCTCAGTATCTGTATTATTCTGTATATATACTCTGCACAGTACCACTTCTCCTGTCCTGTATACTGGGTGTAATCCTCAGTATCTGTATTATTCTGTATATATACTCTGCACAGTACCACTTCTCCTGTCCTGTTGTCAGAGAGGCAGTATTGGACTTTGTGATTTTCAGCATTTAAATGGTGTTTTAAATTAATTATCTCCAATATGGAAGTCATCACTTCTCTTCTGTACAGGACTTTCCTTTCGCTCTGGATCTGACCGCTGGGACCCCACAATCCCGAGAAACGTGGCTTTGAAGATCACCATGTAAATGGAGCTGCGGTTGATTTCCCTTTGCTGCACCATTCACATGTGGCTCTTCAGAAAACTCCTTTAAGGGTACTTTCACATCAGTGTTTTTTTTAAATCGCGGCAGTTGCGGTGAAAAAATCGCAACTGCTGCGATTAACGCATAACGGCTGCACTTGCGGCACAGTTGCGGCAAGCCCCATGCAATGTCTATGGGGCTTGCAGTAAGTGTGCAGCGTTTTTTTCACGGCAACTGCCACGATTTAAAAAAAACGCTGATGTGAAAGTACCCTAAGAAAGTGATGAGGCCACGACAATGTAAAAGCTAAATTCACTGATCGCGGCTGATGGCTGATATAGTATGTGGGCTGCTGGGACTTGGTTTCCAGGGCTGCTTTTTGGTCCCAGTCCGGCCCTGGCGGTACATTACAGTACATGTATAGCAGCACTATGGTATATGGCGATACTCAGCTCCCTGCGGCCCCCCGCTTCTCCACAGTAAAAGTAAAAAAATCCTCAGTGTAGATACTCACCTGTCCGCCGGCTCGCTCCACCTCCATCTTCTAGGTCCTACAGGCCATTAGGACCTGTCGTTGTCTGGGAAACCGATCAGCTGATCGGTCACATGATGGATAGAGGATTAGGTGAGCATAATGATTTGTTATTTTATGAGTGGGTATGTGGCAGGCAGGGGTGGGAGACGGGAGTGTGTGGGGCGCAGGAGAGGGTACCGATGGTGGGTGTGGGGCTTGTTTAGCCCCTCTCCCGCTAACGGTTGGCCATGTTAGGTCACCTTGATATTCCCCTGAGGAAGCTGCTGCTGCAGCGTAACGCGTGGGGCCCCCATACCTCCAGGTTGCAGCCAAGCTATAGGTAACATGATGTGAATGGTGTGTGCAGATTGTCTCTGCCCCTATATTATTTTCCACTTAAATATTATGGTTGGTATTCTTGCATTAATTGATATATAGGATCCTTGCATTGATTGATATATAGGATAATACAGGGTCATTATGACTGAACTTCTCTATGCTTCATTGGGGTTAGCATTTCTTTGAGGGCTTGCATTCTGCCTCTGCTATTTATAATTGATTTATTCTGGCAAATTGTTGATTTTGCAACAGAGGATATGGGACCTGCATTGTTTTTAGATGTTTTTAACTTGTTGTTTTGCACCAATTTTTTATAATTTTTGTAATAAAGATCATGTAAAAAACGTATGTGGTGTGCACAAAGTATTATGTATGACCTTTTTTATATAATAAGTTCTTCGCTCTCATACATATTGTAGCACCCCTGTCAATTATAATTTTCAAAGTATTGGCTGTGCAGCACCGTCACCCTGAGTGGGTGTACAGCCAGCTTCAGCGGGATGTGACGTACCATACCGTTACATCCTGACAGACGCTGGCTTAGGGTTTTATTATAATAGATAATATTGCTCCTATGTACAAGAATATAACTCCTATAATACTGCTCCTAAATACAAGAGTATAACTACTATAATACTGCTCCTATGTACAAGAATATAACTCCTATAATACTGCCCCTATGTACAGGAATATAACTACTATAATACTGCTCCTATGTACAAGAATATAACTACTATAATACTGCCCCCTATATACAAGAATATAACTACTATAATAATGCCCCTATGTACAAGAATATAACTACTATAATACTGCCCCTATATACAAGAATATAACTACTATAATACTGCTCCTATGCACAAGAATATAACTACTATAATACTGCCCCTATGTACAAGAATATAACTACTATAATACTGCTCCTATGTACAAGAATATAACTACTATAATACTGCCCCTATGTACAAGAATATAACTACTATAATACTGCTCCTATATACAAGAATATAACTACTATAATACTGCTCCTATGTGCAAGAATATAACTCCTATAATACTGCTCCTAAATACAAGAATATAACTACTATAATACTGCTCCTATGTACAAGAATATAACTACTATAATACTGGTCCTATATACAAGAATATAACTACTATAATACTGCTCCTATGTACAAGAATATAATTACTATAATACTGCTCCTATGTACAAGAATATAACTACTATAATACTGCTCCTATGTACAAGAATATAACTACTATAATACTGCTCCTATATACAAGAATATAACTACTATAATACTGCTCCTATATACAAGAATATAACTACTATATTACTGCTCCTATATACAAGAATATAACTACTATAATACTGCTCCTATGTACAAGAATATAATTACTATAATACTGCTCCTATGTACAAGAATATAACTACTATAATACTGCTCCTATGTACAAGAATATAACTACTATAATACTGCTCCTATATACAAGAATATAACTACTATAATACTGCTCCTATATACAAGAATATAACTACTATATTACTGCTCCTATATACAAGAATATAACTACTATAATACTGCCCCTATGTACAAGAATATAACTACTATAATACTGCTCCTATGTACAGGAATATAACTACTATAATACTGCTCCTATGTACAAGAATATAACTCCTACAGTACTGCCCTATATACAAGAAATAACTACTATAATACTGCTCCTATGTACAGGAATATAACTACTATAATACTGCCCCTATGTACAAGAATATAACTACTATAATACTGCTCCTATATACAAGAATATAACTACTATAATACTGCCCCTATGTACAAGAATATAACTACTATAATACTGCTCTTATATACAAGAATATAACTACTATAATACTGCCCCTATATACAAGAATATAACTACTATAATACTGCCCCTATATACAAGAATATAACTACTATAATACTGCTCCTATGTACAAGAATATAACTACTATAATACTCCTATATACAAGAACATAACTACTATAATACTGCCCCTATGTACAAGAATATAACTACTATATAATACTGCTGCTATGTACAAGAATATAACTACTATAATATTGCCCTATATACAAGAATATAGCTACTATAATACTGCTCCTATGTACAGGAATATAACTACTATAATACTGCCCCTATGTACAAGAATATAACTACTATAATACTGCTACTATGTACAAGAATATAACTACTATAATACTGTCCTCTATGTACAAGAATATAACTACTATAATACTGTTCCTATATACAAGAATATAACTACTATAATACTGCCCCTATGTACAAGAATATAACTACTATAATACTCCTATATACAAGAATATAACTACTATAATACTGCCCCTATGTACAAGAATATAACTACTATAATACTCCTATATACAAGAATATAACTACTATAATACTCCTATATACAAGAATATAACTACTATAATACTGCTCCTATGTACAAGAATATAACTACTATAATACTCCTATATACAAGAATATAACTACTATAATACTCCTATATACAAGAATATAACTACTATAATACTGCCCCTATGTACAAGAATATAACTACTATAATACTCCTATAATCAAGAATATAACTACTATAATACTCCTATATACAAGAATATAACTACTATAATACTGCTCCTATGTACAAGAATATAAACTACCATAATACTCCTAATATACAAGAATATAACTACTATAATACTGCACCTATGTACAAGAATATAACTACTATAATACTGCTCCTATGTACAAGAATATAACTACTATTATACTGTCCCTATAAACAAGAATATAACTGCTATAATACTGCCCTTACATACAAGAATATAACTACTATAATACTGCTCCTATGTACAAGAATATAACTACTATAACACTGTTCCTATGTACAAGAATATAACTACTATAATACTGCCCTATGTACAAGAATATAACTACTATAATACTGCCCTATATACAAGAATATAACCACTATAATACTGCTCCTATGTACAAGAATATAACTACTATAACACTGTCCCCTATGTACAAGAATAAAACTACTATAATACTGCCTCTATGTACAAGAATATAACTACTATAATACTCCCCTTACATACAAGAATATAACTACTATAATACTGCCCTTACATACAAGAATATAACTACTATAATACTGCTCCTATGTACAAGAATATAACTACTATAACACTGCTCCTATGTACAAGAATATAATACTACTATAATACTGCCCCTATGTACAAGAATATAACTACTATAATACTGCCCATGTACAAGAATATAACTACTATAATACTGCCCTATATACAAGAATATAACTACTATAATACTGCCCCTATGTACAAGAATATAACTACTATAATACTGCCCCTTTGTACAAGAATATAACTACTATAATACTGCCCTTACATACAAGAATATAACTACTATAATACTGCTCCTATGTACAAGAATATAACTACTATAATACTGCTCCTATGTACAAGAATATAGCTACTATAATACTGCTCCTATGTACAAGAATATAACTACTATAATACTGCCCTATGTACAAGAATATAACTACTATAATACTGCCCCTATATACAAGAATATAACTACTATAATACAGCCCCTATGTACAAGAATATAACTACTATAATACTGCCCCTATGTACAAGAATATAACTACTATAATACTGCCCCTATGTACAAGAATATAACTACTATAATACTGCTCCTATGTACAAGAGTATAACTACTATAATACTGCCCCTATGTACAAGAATATAACTACTATAATACTGCTCCTATGTACAAGAGTATAACTACTATTATACTGCTCCTATATACAAGAATATAAACTACTATAATACTGCTCCTATGTACAAGAATATAACTACTATAATACTGCTCATATATACAAGAATATAACTACTATAATACTGCTCCTATATACAAGAATATAACTACTATAATACTGCTCCTATGTACAAGAATATAACTACTATAACACTGCTCCTATGTACAAGAATATAACTACTATAATACTGCCCCTATGTACAAGAATATAACTACTATAATACTGCCCCTATGTACAAGAATATAACTACTATAATACTGCCCCTATATACAAGAATATAACTACTATAATACTGCCCCTATGTACAAGAAATAAACTACTATAATACTGCCCCTATGTACAAGAATATAACTACTATAATACTGCTCCTATTTACAAGAATATAATTACTATAATACTGCCCCTATGTACAAGAATATAAACTACTATAATACTGCCCCTATATACAAGAATATAACTACTATAATTACTGCCCCTATGTACAAGAATATAACTACTATAATACTGCTCCTATGTACAAGAATATAGCTACTTTAATACTGCTCCTATGTACAAGAATATAACTACTATAATACTGCCCCTATTTACAAGAATATAACTACTATAATACAGCCCCTATGTACAAGAATATAACTACTATAATACTGCCCCTATGTACAAGAATATAACTACTATAATACTGCCCCTATGTACAAGAATATAACTACTATAATACTGCTCCTATGTACAAGAATATAACTACTATAATACTGCCCCTATGTACAAGAATATAACTACTATAATACTGCTCCTATGAACAAGAGTATAACTACTATTATACTGCTCCTATCTACAAGAATATAACTACTATAATACTGCTCCTATGTACAAGAATATAACTACTATAATACTGCTCATATATACAAGAATATAACTACTATAACACTGCTCCTATGTACAAGAATATAACTACTATAATACTGCCCCTATGTACAAGAATATAACTACTATAATACTGCCCCTATGTACAAGAATATAACTACTATAATACTGCCCCTATATACAAGAATATAACTACTATAATACTGCCCCTATGTACAAGAATATAACTACTATAATACTGCCCCTATGTACAAGAATATAACTACTATAATACTGCTCCTATATACAAGAATATAACTACTATAATACTGCTCCTATGTACAAGAATATAACTACTATAACACTGCTCCTATGTACAAGAATATAACTACTATAATACTGCCCCTATGTACAAGAATATAACTACTATAATACTGCCCCTATGTACAAGAATATAACTACTATAATACTGCCCTATATACAAGAATATAACTACTATAATACTGCCCCTATGTACAAGAATATAACTACTATAATACTGCCCCTATGTACAAGAATATAACTACTATAATACTGCTCCTATTTACAAGAATATAATTACTATAATACTGCCCCTATGTACAAGAATATAACTACTATAATACTGCCCCTATATACAAGAATATAACTACTATAATACTGCCCCTATGTACAAGAACATAACTACTATAATACTGCCCATATGTACAAGAATATAACTACTATAATACTGCCCCTATATACAAGAATATAACTGTTATAATACTGTCCCTACGTACAAGAATATAACTGCTATAATACTGCCCTTACATACAAGAATATAACTACTATAATACTGCTCCTATGTACAAGAATATAACTACTATAACACTGTCCCCTATGTACAAGAATAAAACTACTATAATACTGCCCCTATGTACAAGAATATAACTACTATAATACTGCCCTTACATACAAGAATATAACTACTATAATACTGCTCCTATGTACAAGAATATAACTACTATAACACTGCTCCTATATACAAGAATATAACTACTATAATACTGCTCCTATGTACAAGAATATAACTACTATAATACTGCCCCTATATACAAGAATATAACTACTATAATACTGCTCCTATGTACAAGAATATAACTACTATAATACTGCCCCTATGTACAAGAATATAACTACTATAATACTGCTCCTATGTACAAGAATATAACTACTATCATACTGCCCTTATATACAAGAATATAAGTACTATAATACTGCTCCTATATACAAGAATATAACTACTATAATACTGCCCCTATATACAAGAATATAACTACTATAATACTGCCCCTATATACAAGAATATAACTACTATAATACTGCTGCTATATACATGAATATAACTACTATAATACTGCTCCTATGTACAAGAATATAACTACTATAATACTGCCCCTATATACAAGAATATAACTACTATAATACTGCTCCTATATACAAGAATATAACTACTATAATACTGCTCCTATATACAAGAATATAACTACTATAATACTGCTTATAATGAAGAGGAATATAAGAAGGGATACTGAATGATTATGATTAGTGTTATTGAGGTGTGACGTCTTAGTAATGCAGAGCACGGTATGGGTGCACACACCGGTGCACTGCTCTGCGGTACAATTCCATATGCTTGGTTGTATTTCTCTTGGTGCAGGTGTGTACACCTCCTGAATATATCATCCTCTCGGCTTCCCCATGTTGTCTGGCATATTAATGTCGCCACTCTGGGAGAACACGCCGAGGTTGTTTATCAGAGAGTCAACAAAACAAGCAGCGAGTCCATCCCCGGCTGTGCACTCACTGATCACAGGGCTCCCAGGGCTCGTGCTGCTGCCGTCTCTGACATCTGATGTGTAATTCCTTCACTAGAGCAAACCTTGATGAATTATTCCTATAGTATTTATTTTCAATAAAGCTTATTTGAGGCTCGCTGAGCGTGCAGCGGCTGATTTACATAACTCGCATCTTACACTTCATAAACAAATGTGATCCAGAATAGGAATAGACTATGTAAACGTTCGTTACCCCGGACCACCAGGGACATTACCATTGCTTTCTTTACTGTCTTAGGTCACCGTCAACATTACCATTATATTCCTCACTATCCTAATGACCAAATACATGACTGCAAGGTTTTTTGCTGCCCAAGAATCTCAAGAACATTACTATTGCCCTTGTAAATTTCTTAGAATAACTTGGAACTTGGTAAACTTCAGCTACCCTAGACCACCAGGGACATTACCATTGCTTTCTTCACTGTCCTAGGCCACGAGCAACATTGTCATAATCTTCTTTATTACCATAGTGACCGAATACATTACTATAAATATATTCACTACCCTAGACCACCAGGGACATTATCATTGCTTTCTACACTGTCGTAGGCCACTGGCAACACTACCATTATCTTCGTCACTACCGTAATGACCAAATACATTACTACAAGTTATTGTGCTGCCCAAGAATATCAAGAACAGTACTATTGCCTTTGTAAACTCCTTAGAATAGCTAGGAACTTTGTAAACTTCAACTACCCTAGACCACCAGGGACATTACCATTGCTGTGTTTACTATTCTAGGCCACCTGCAATATTGTCATTATCCTCTTTACTACCATAGTGGCCGAATACAAACTTATTCACTACCCTAGACCACCAGGGACATTACCATTGCTTTCTTCACTGTCCTGGGCCACCAGAAACATTACCATTATCTTCTTTACTAAAGTAATGACCAAATAGATTACTACAGGTTTTTTAGCTGCCCAAGAATATCAAGGACATTATTCTAACAAGTGTAATAATAGCTAAGAACTATATAAACTTCAACTACCCTAGACCACCAGGGACATTACCATTGCTTTTTTCACTGTCCTATGCCACGGCAACATTACCATTATCTTCTTCACTACTGTAATTACCAAATACATGACTACTGGTTATTATGCTGTCCAAGAATATCAAGGATATTACTGTTGCACATGTAAATTCCTTAGAATAGCCAGGAACTATGTAAACATCAACTACCCTAGACCACCAGGGACATTACCATTACTTTTTTCACTGTCCTATGCCACGGCAACATTATCATTATCTTCTTCACTACCATATTGACCAAATACATTACTATAATGTTATTCACTTCTCCAGACCACCAGGGACATTACTATAAGATTATTCACTTCTCCAGACCACCAGGGACATTACCATTGCTTTCTTCACTGTTCTAGGCCACCGTCAACATTATCATTATCTTTTTCACTACCATAGTGACCAAATACATTACTCTAAATATTTTTACTTTCCTAGACCACCATGGACATCACCATTAACGTTATACATTACCATGAGCTTTAGAACTATCCTATACAACCAGTGACTTTGCCATCACCATCCTCACTATCTAGACCACCGGAGCCACTTCTAAATTGACCTATAATAACAGAGGTTATTTGTGTGTCTCTCCTGGGCACCAGGGATATTACCTTCTTCACAGCCCTAGCCACATTTACATTTAAATCTCTATTGTCTCAGATCAACATGGTTATTAACATTGTTTTCTTAACTTCCCTAGACAAAAAGAACATTACAATTGACTTATTCATTTCCCTAGACCACCAGGGACATCACCATCAATATCCTCACTTCGGTTGACCACCAAGTACATTACCATGAACTTTATAACTACACTGTGCAATCTTTGCCATTACCATCCACATTATCTAGACCACTGGAGTCACTATATGTAACTTCTAAACTACCCTATGCTGATATTAAAATTACTATTGCCTCTCCTGGACATCAGGGATAATACCTACTTAACAGCCCTAGCCAAAAGTCACATTTCCATTAAGATCTATATTATCTTAGATCACCACAGACAGTATCATTACTTTCTTGACTGTCCCAGACCACAAAGGATATTACCATTGACATATTAATTTTCCTAGCCCACCAGGGTCATTACAATTAACTCCTTCAGTGCAATAGACCACTAGAAACATTACAAATAGAAAGATTACCCTGCCCCAAACAATTATGGACATTGCTATTGTCTTCTCTTCCCTAGACCACCAGGAACACTATGATAACTTCATAACCTATCAGGGATACGGTATTACCATTACCTTCCAATTCACTAGACCACCAGGATCATTATCATTACCTCACAGACTACCATTGACCTTACCATTTTCTTGCAATTCACTAATGGACATGCATTACTGATAAGGAAATATATAAAAATTGAGATACTTGGCATATAAATAGGTTAATTTAATGTGAGCCCAGCAGCCAACGTCAAGGCGTATCTCCTCACTGGGTCCCTATCTAAGGCCCCTTTCACATCAGCGTTTTTTTCAAATCGCGGCAGATGCGGTGAAAAAAACGCATCTGCCGCGATTACCGCATAACCGCGACACTTGCGGCAAGCCCCATGCAATGTCTATGGGGCTTGCGGTAAGGGTGCGGCAGATGCGGCAAGTGCTGTTTCGGCACTTGCGGCAGGTGCGGCCGTGAAAACAAACGCTGCAAGCAGCATTTTTTTTCGCGGCCGCACCTGCCGCAAGTGCCGAAACCGCACTTGCCGCATCTGCCACACCCTTACCGCAAGCCCCATAGACATTGCATGGGGCTTGCCGCAAGTGTGCCGCAAGTGTCACTGTTATGCGGTAATCGCAGCAGATGCGTTTTTTTCACCGCATCTGCCGCGATTTGAAAAAAAACGCTAGTGTGAAAGCACCCTAAGCCAATGCCTCTCTCTGTGTTTTTTAAATCTTAGGTGATTTTAATTCTCTATTAGCAGGTTCCTATTCACCTATAAATAGGATTTTTTTTTTTAACCCAGAGAGAGGCATTAACTTAGGTAGGAGCACAGTTAAGAGATACACCTTGTCTTCGGCTTCTGGTCTCACTTAAAACAGTCCTTTTTTATACACTAAGTATTTACATTTTTTAAATATTTTTTTTACATTTTTCCTTAGCAGTAATGCATGTCTATAGCTCTATATTCATTGTTTGCATTCCTTAGCATTTCACAGTGGAATTAATTCTGCAACCCCTGTGTTGTGTATTTTAACAAATAAAGAGACAGCTGCACTCTGAAATACTAAGGCATGCAACCATCAACTGTAGGAATATGGACATGCATTACTGCTAAGGAAATATATAAAAAGTTGACATACTTAGCTCATAAAAGAGGCCAGTTTTATGTGAGCCCAGTAGCCAACATCAAGGTGTATCTCTTCACTGGTTCCCTATCTAAGATAATGCCTCTCTGGATTTTTGAAGTCTTAGGTGACTTTAATTCTCTATTAGCAGGTTCCTATTCACCCATAAATAGGATTGTTTTAACCCAGACAGAGGCATTAACTTGGGTAGGAGCACAGTTAAGAGATATGCCTTGTCGTCTGCTTCTAGGCTCCCATAAAACTGGCTTTTTTTATATGCTAAGTATTTACATTTTTAAAATATGTTTTTTTTGCATTTTTCCTTAGCAGTAATGCAAGTCTATAGTTCTATATTCATTGTTTGCATTCCTTACCATTTCAGAGTGCAGCTATTATTTGTCATAGTATACGGTATATCATATTCATTACGCTCCTGTTCACACTTCGGTGTTCTGAAGTGATGTTTTCTATTTTTATGCGTTAAATATTACATTAGTATCAGTAAAATGTATGATTGCAGTATTGCTTTGCCATTGTATTCTGTCATTCTATAACCCCTGTGTTATGTATTCTACAAATAAAGAGACAGCCGCACTCTGAAATGCTAAGGCATGCAACCAATGACTGTAGGAATATGGACATGCATTACTGCTAAGGAAATACATAAAACAAATGAAATGCTTAGCATATATAAAAAAACAGTATTATGTGAGCCCAGTAGCCAACGTCAAGGTGCATCTCTTCACTGGGTCCCTTTCTAAGCTAAGCCTGTTCACACTTGCGTGTTATGACGTGCCGTTAGCTTTCATACTTGTGTTATGTTTTTGCTATTCGATAATTCAGTTCTTTCTTGCATAGGGAAAACCAGGAGAGCTGGGACCTCCGGGCAGAGAAGGGGCTCGAGGACTGCCGGTGAGTATATGAAGATGTCATAAATACTAAGTATGGGCCAGAGTATTCTATATAGAATGTATAGGGAAAGGTCACACTGGCATTATTCTGATATTCTCATACTGACTTTTTTAACCCTTTACCTGGTCTTTTTTTTCCTCCAAGAATTACCATACCTTTTTATGTTATGAGTCGCTAGTTGTAGTTTTGGCTGTAACTATCCATTTTACCAGGGGTGGATATATCATTGGTGCAGGCGGACAGGGGCCCAGATGGTAAAGGGCCCATTACCACCTCCAAAGAAGGTAAAATAGTGTATTATAATGAGCCATTGGGCTAAAAAGGGCCCGTCTACTATTCTTACACAGGGGCCGTTTTCTGTCTATGTCCGCCAGTCCACTTTACCATATGATGTACTGAAAAATGGGGGTAAAAACCTAAGTAAAGTAAAATGGTAGAAAAAATACAATTCTGTCATTGTCTTTTGGAGGTTTTGCTTCATGGTATTGTCAGTATAACCTGATAAATAGGTTCTACAATGCAGTATTATTATTGCAATATCAAATTTATATTGCTTTAGAAGAATTTATTATTATTTTTTATTGCTATTTTACTGCTATTTAATTTTGTTAGTTTCTGGGGTTTTTTTTGTTATTTTTTATTATTTTTTATTTTATTATTTTTTTCTTGCTATTGTATTGTAATTTTATTTTGTTATTTTATGTGATTTGTTATTTTTTATTTTATTATTTTTTTATTGCCATGTTATTGTTCTTTTTATTTTGTTATTTTCTGTTATTTGTGTTATTTTTTATTTTATTATTTTTCATTGCTATTTTGCTATTATTTTATTTTGTTATTTTCTGTTATTTTTGTTACTTTTTTTATTGCCATTTTATTTTATTTTGGTTTTTTTTGCTATTATTTTTGTTATTTTTTATTATCTTTATTTCTATTTTATTGTTATTTTATTTTTGTTATTTGTTATTTTTTATTATGTTTTATTTTATGATATGTTTATTGCTATTTTGTTGTTATTCTTTTTTGTTATTTTCTGTAATTTTTTATCTTATTATTTTTATTGCTATTTTACTATTATTTTATTTTGTTATTTTCTGTTATTTTTATTACTTTTTTATTATTTTTTATTGCTATTTGATTTTATTTTGTTTTAGTTTTTTTGCTATTTTGTTATTTTTTATTATCTTTATTGCTATTTTATTGTTATTTTATTTTGTTATTTTCTGTTATTTTTTATTATGTTTTAATTTATTATTTGTTTATTGCTATTTTATTATTTTATTTTGTTATTTTCTGTTATTTTGTATTTTATTATTTTTTTATTGCTATTTTATTGTTATTTTATTTTTTTATTTTCTGTTATTTTTGTTAATTTTTATTATTTTCGCTGTCATAATTTTATTTTACATTTTTTGGAGGAGGTGAAGTGCCAAAAAAGGGTAAAAAGTATGAATAGTGGGTATTCTGCCCTGCCGGTCAATGATAATGCTGTACTTTATTTAAGAAACGTGTTTTATTAATTCAATGCGTTTCGACACTGCCTTGCTTCTTCATTGGGAAAAAGAGAAAAACACCTGATGAAGTGATGCAGCTTTGAAACGTGAATTGATACACCACTTTTGTTTTTTATTTTTATAATTTAGTTATAATTTTATAATAATAATGATATATTTTTTTTATAAAATTGTTTTTAGTAACGCTCATTATCATTATTATCATTATTGACCAGCAGAGCTGTAGTAACACTAATCGTCCTTCTCTCCTACTTATCGGCTCTGTTGTTTTGCAAATGAATTATTTTTCCTTGAAGCTGAGAGGTCTTTTTTTTTTATTTATTTTTTAATTATTTTTTATATAAATTTTTTGGAGGAGGTGAAGTGCCAGAAAAAAGGTAAGAAGGACGAATAGTGGTTATTGTGTGCTGCCAGTCAATGATTATGCTGTACGTTATTCAAGAAAAATGATTTATTAATTCAATGCGTTTCGACACTGCCTTGCTTCTTCATTGGGAAAAAGAAGTATCCCCTGATGAAGTGAGGCAGCGGCGAAACGCTTTGAATTGATAAACCACATCATTATTGACTGGCAGCACAGTTCATCCACTAATCGTCCTTCTTTATTACTTAGCAGCTCCTTTGTTTTGTAAAGAAATTATTTTTCCATGAACGCAGCTGTGTGAGGGCTTGTTTTTGTCATTTTTTACTATTTTTGATGCATAATTTTTTTCTACCTTTTTTGGAGGAGGTGAGGTGACAAAATAAAGGAGAGAAGGACAGATAGTGGTTATTCTGCGCTGCCGGTCAATAATGATGCTGTGCGTTATTGAATAAAACATAGTTTATCAATTCAACGCGTTTTGAAACTGCCTTGCTTCATTATCGGGGTAAAGAAATACCCCTGATGAAGCAAGGTAGCTTTGAAACGCGTCGAATAATAAACCACGTTTTTTGAATAACGCTCAGTATTATTATTGTCATGAGTGTGCCGCATCCTGTCTCAGCATTTAATCAATCGCAGGTCTTCTGTTGAGCTCACTTGGCTATTGTTTTACTGATGTACTTTCTCTTCTATGCTGAAATAGGTAAAGACCTTATCACTTAGCCTTCATTTCAGCTTTAGCTTGTGACTACCCTCCCCTTCCGCTATGTGTACTCACTCCATGACAGATATTGAATTTGTGTTCAGCCCATGGCGATTAAGCTCATTCCTGTGGCACAGAGGTGTTGTACCTTTTGAAGCAGTGAAGCTACTGCCTGGAGAAATCCATGGATATCTTTTATACCTGCTGTCCTGCCTGTTTCTATGCACTTCCTTGCTCTCCTGCCCCTTTACTCTCTTAAGGGGGAGAGGGGACATCTAGGTGAGTCACATTAAGGAGTACAGCTAGGCAAGAGACTCGGGCATCCCCTCCTTCTGGTGTACTCTTGGGGACAAGGACTAGCCTGGAGACACCTAGCTTGAGGAACAGATCATGTCCACACTGCCCCTGCTTCCTAAAGAGGTGTCTCTCTGTCTGTTGACCCTGTTGTGGTTCATGTCCTTAGCTACCTTTCCTCTGGTTCCAGAGGATGCACAGAAAACTTTCATTGGTCAATCAGGAAGTAAGGCTCGAGCAGTCATATCTTAGTTGATCGATCTGTGCAGGTGCCTTTGGGAACTGCGCAGTAGGAGTATTAGTCTGTACAGGAACCAGTTGGGTGGAGGAGTGGCAATAGAGAGATGTTTCCATCCTATGTGAGTGTGGCATATAGTATATTGACTGACAGCACAGAATAATCACTAATCTAAGTCATCTGATAGTTGATTGATCTGTGCAGGTGCCTTTGGGAACTGCGCAGTAGGAGTACTAGTCTATACAGAAACCAGATGGGTGGCCATGGAGAGATGTTTTCATTCTATGTGAACGTGCCATATAGTATATTGGCTGACAGCGCAGAGTAGTCACTAATCTAAGTCATCTGATAGTTGACCTATCTGTACAGGTGCATTTGGGGACTGCACAGCAAGAGTACTAGTCTGTACAGGAACCAGTTAGGTGGAGGAGTGGCAATACAGAGATGTTTTAATCCTATGTGAGTATGATATAAAGTATATTGACTGACAGCGCAGAATAATCTCTAATCCAAGTCATCAGATAGTTGACCTATCTGTACAGATGCATTTGGGGACTGCACAGTAGGAGTACGGTACTAGTCTGTACAGGAACCAGTTGAGTGGAGCTGCAGCAACAGAGAAATTGTGCTTTCCCAGCCTATGTGATTATGACATACAGTATATTGACCAGCAGCACAGAATAAGCACTAATCATCCTTCACTCCTACTTACTGGCTCCTTGAGCCTGTGGATCGGCAGCATCGGTCATCTATATGCCTTATTTCATCCACCGAAGTGAGCACCTATGATCACTGCACTGTTTTTCCCTCCTAGTAAAATAAATCTTGCATTTTTATTTTCTTTTAACGCCATACATAAATATGTATTGTGATAAAATGAACTTTTTGGAACAAAAAAGAAAATAAATAATTCTTGTGATATAACTATCCTCCCATATCCATGCGTTACATAGTGCACCCTTGATGCGGAGCAGGGGGTATCTTTGCACATGGCAGCGGATCCTCTATGTACAAAAATAAAAAATATATATATATTCTCCTGTCTCACTTACATTGAAAAATGCAACGAAAGCTGACATAATGATGGAGGTCGCCCCATGAGGCGCAACACCCTCTGCAGCAAAGTGGAAAATTGCTTCCGAACAAGTATTGGAAATCAATATTTTTACCGAGTCCAAGTCGGGATCAGCGGCTGAATACTGGACACGTGTACAATTATTGTGTTTAGTGAGGCAGCCACAGGATACGGAACATGGACTAAATGTCTCTCACTTCAGGCCGAGTGATATATTATGACATTTGCTCTACATGAAACACCATCTTAATTAGAAAGATTGGAATAGTCACTTAAAGGGATAATCAATCCGCCTTGACCCTACTGTTTTTTACAGTCTATTGTTTCATTTTGTGCTGGTTTTGAGTCTTGCAGTGTTTTTTTTTCTAATTTTCTTGCTATTTCATGTTTGTGAGCTTCAATAGGGTGTTGTGATTTCCCATAGTGCAGTGTGTTCTGGTAACAGGAAACAGGAAACAGGAAGCAGCAATGAAACAGGAAGTGGAATGTTCTAACATTCCAAATATGAAAAAACAAAGGTTCAATGTTAAAGTACATAGTAGAATATAGAATGACGATATAGATAAAATAACCCCAGTGGTCAAAATGAGAATTATAAGATTTCCAGTACGATTTTTAATATTGATTGTGTGATAAAGAAAAAATATTGCCGATGTAAGCAGCATATACAGTATGCAGGGGTATATGAATGAATTAGAATAGCATCAAAAAGTTAATTTATTTCAGTAATTCCATACATAAAGTGACACACATCTATTATATAGAGTCATTACACACAGAGGGATCTATGTCATGTGTTTATTTCTGTTAATGTTGATGATTAATGAAAACCCAAAGGTCATTATCTCAGAAAATTAAAGTAGGGAAGATGAACGGTCTGAGAGATAAAATATGACCTAAATAGGTATCAGAGGCTTCACCTTGTGTGGTTGTGAGAGTCACAACCACTATAAAAGCAGATCACGGCTGCTGCAGTCCCCAACGTGGTGAGTATAGAGGAGGGAGGATGAAAGGTTAAAAACTACGCTGCTGTATTCCACCAGACATCAAAGCTGAAATCTGTTTTCTGCCCAATGGGCTTTCAATGGGGATGCCGGAACCTGCGGGTGCATCCGGGTGTATACGTTTCCAGCCAGATCCGGGTGTCACCAGTTTTTGGCCAATACCAAAAACACAAAATGTTCCGATTTTGTTGCTCGGCTACAACCTGGAAGCACCGGGTGGCATTCAAATGAAGCTCTATGGAACCTGCATCCGACAAAAGCCGGATCCCGCTGGATCTGGGTTTTTTGACAGAGCATGCCCAGAAGCCGGTTTCATATGACGGATCCACTAGGGGGCGTCATTTGTCACCGGATCCGTCAAAAGAAACGTACACAACCTGTTGCCACTGGATGATACCGCACCGGTATTACGCCGGATCAGTGATAATAGAGTGGGAGCATCCAGTTACATCAGGTATTACAATTGCAGGGGGATGACGTATTATCCGTATCCCCACCCAGATCATCCAGATTACAAAAACACAGCCTTAGGGTCACAAATGAGAGATGATCCTAAAAGGCTAAGTTCACCTGTCCAATAATAATCCAGTAGATCGGATCCAGCACAATCCTTTGTGCAAACGCAACTTATTTTTGTCCATTTTGAAAGAATTGATTCTGCAGGATCGATTTTTTTTTTTAACATTGGAGTCTATAGAGAATGGATCCGGTAACTGATCACTATTTATCTTTCATTTGAAACTGATCCAGTAAGAAAAAAACGGATCTTTTACAAATAACAGTAACACAGAACCTGAATAGCGATCAGTTACCGGATCCGTTCTCCATATAATGTTAAAAAAAAACGGATCCTGCAGAAATCAATTTGCTGAAAAAGGACAAAAAAGGATTGTGCTAGATCCGATCTACTGGATCATTACTGGACAGGGGAACTCTGCCTAATAGACGTCCAAATATTATAGCCAGAGGTTGTCTTCTCATGAAGGCAAAATAAAAAGTGTTCAAAAATGGGTATAAGGGTCGTCCACATCATCCATCCCTCGCTGTCCGCAGTAAACAGTCATCATCCACAGCATCGTCCTGGAGTCTGCAGCTGACAGATCCATCTCCGAGAAAGTGTAATTCATAAGACTTCATGTAACAAACAAGTGAGAAAACGCAATGAGACTTGTCAGTGGACTGTACTCGGGCTGCGAAAACCTCATCGGTGTGATAAATACTCTGTTATATCATTACCTCCTTTCCCCCGTAAGGGATCTTTGATGAATAGTAACATGTGAAGCCACAAAAAAAACCAAAAAGATATAGAAGAAGAAGATGAACATCTCCGCGGCACTGCTGCAGATATCGTCCTCATTAGAGCGATCACCGCTAATTAACTCTGCAAGGAAATGATCAATGAACCCATCAACTAACAAAAATAGTCATATTGAGGAATCTAATCAAAGGGCCACATTGCTTATATTTGACGAAGACTGCAACCTGCATTAAAAATCCCCTACTGTGTTCCTATGCGTCTCCATGGTTACAGACTACAAACAAGCACTTGTGTAGTCTGACCATGCAGTCAAGTGTAACTCCCTTCCATCGGTCCCTTATTACTTTTATACATTGGGCATATGGACATCTGAAGTTGTGGGTTGTAATAATCACCTAGACAGGTTAACAATGCAACAATTTTTATTTGTATTCGTACATAGTCCAGCAAATGCAGGTAGATAGCCAAAATGTGTACACCGGACCCGTAGAAGCGGGACATCCCGCGAAGCGGTCACCGTCGGTCCTAGCACCTCCCTCCCTGTATCATGCACCTGCTGCTGTAATTTTTTCATTAAATCAATCAGCTGCAAATCGGAATGCTGAGTGCCCCCATTCCACAAGGTCAGAAACTGGCAGACAACAGTAGTCATTAAGTTAGTTCCTAAATTCCAAGAGGTAGATATCACAACCGTAGCACATGTATCCAGGTTCAGTCAGAAAGGATAGCTCTTAGGATGGTTCCGAAAATCCAGAAGGTAGATATCGTGACCGTAGCTCGTGTATCCAGGTTTAGTTGGCTAGAATAGTCTGTAGGATAGTTCCGAAAATCCAGAAGTTGGATATTATAACCATACCACATGTTCAGTCTCTATAGTCCATCCATAAGCTTCAGGACCTGGCCTCAGCTGCAGATCCTCTCCCTTCCAATTCACAACACAAGCAACTTCTCTCAAACATGTGCCTTTTTCTTTTCTGCCTTTTTCATGGAATAAGCCCCTTAGTTGGGAAAAGATAAAAACACCGAACCCACTTAACCATCAGGTACATCTAATTCAAAGTGTAATAAGTTTAATGAAGTCTCCAGCCAGTCTACAAAAATATGTTTCCAGGAGACCCCCTTCCTGCATAGAGGAATAAAAGACTCACAACATCCCAATTAGATGCAGGACAATTGATTCTACTGTAAACCTGTTTAAGACATTATTAGCTGTCTGAGGAAAGAGTTAGGTCTGACTCCGAAATGCAATAAATAGCTACTTATGACCAACTACTCTTGTTGACCGTCTCCTATGTCGAGCAGCGCGGGTCCGTGAGAACACAGGTCTATATCTCCCTGATTACATTGGAGTCCAAGGAGGCCAACTAGGATGACACATTGCTACCACCCTTCTCGTTTCAAATTGTGGACCTTAAATGGACAAGCAAGCAACCTCTAATAAAACACAACAATTAGATTGACGCAACCGGTGCTCCATGGTGTAAAGAGTCTGCTCTGCGTCCATTGGTCCAACTTAGTCCAAGGCCAGCTCATACAGGGCAAGTTACCAAGTAGATAGAGAAAATGAACAGTAACACTTGGACTACAAAGGATCGTTTGTAGTCTGTAACCATCCAGTGTAGAAATATACGGGGTCTGTATATTAATACAGAGTAAATTTCGAACTTAAAAAAGTGATAAATGATAAGGTTTTTAACAGCAATCCGATATAACAAAACTTAACGTTTCAGCCCTACAATTGGGCCTTCATCAGAATGTTTGCTGATTGCTGTGTGCAATAAAGCATCAAAAGTATGGCAGTGCTGTGGTACGGCACCGTACTTTAGCGACTAGAACCGCGCTTCTATACTTTTGATGCGTCATTCCACACGGTATTCAGTCTACATTCTGATGAAGGTCCAATTGTAGGGTCGAAACGTAAAGTTTTGTTATATCGAATTATTATTAAAACAGACGTTTTGGCTTTTTTCTTCACTTATTCTTGTTCTTATTTTTTATCCAGGGCTTTAAGGGTCACAGAGGAGACGCAGGATTACCCGGCAGCAGAGTAAGTTGTGTACAAATATCATCTATATAACCTGGGTTTTTCTGCCAGGGAAAATAATGATAGACCGCTAAGATACAGCGTCACTTTCTGATCCTGGTGGTCATCGACTGTTCGATTGAATAGTGTTTCGAGATATTGCTCCTCGTGACAGTTTCTTCAATTCAATATTGCTCTTCCGCCTTCTTTTATTGAGAGTTTTTGTTATTTTTCACCTTTATTTTGTTTGAACTGAATTCATCATTTGACTTTTATCTTTTTTTTAAACCTATTATATTCGCATTTTCTTGTTTTTTTTCTCTGGTCACCACCATGGGTCGGCTAGGGTTGTAATATGTTGTTTCCTGATTCATCCTTTCCTTGTTAATTTTATGTAAAACAGCAATAATTTTCTGATCATCATAATGGGAGACCCAGACAATGGGGTTTAGGGCTCTGCCCTCCGGAGGTCACACTAGGTACTACAAGTTTGTAGACACCGCCTCCTCCGCTTATAAACCCCCACCGTAGGAGACATCCCCAGTTTTAAACTTAGTGTGCTCGGAGGATCACGCTTTGCTTGCACTTCACTGCATTCTCACAGCTTACGTGATGGCGTATGAAGACAAGGTAAAATGGTCCCATTCGGGATCCTCGACAGCCTCCCCGCTCACCCTTGTGGAACACGCTGGTGGAGGTACCGGAGGGCTTTTAGCCTGGACACTTTAGTGTTCTCCCGGTACGCTGTCGCGCTCCTTTCCTTTCCATCCCTCCATGGAGGCTCTGGATAGGGGGAGCCTGGAGCCTTGCACAGCTCCGCTCCGTCCGAGGCCTCCCTAAATGGTGCTTACAGACCGGACGGAGCCAGCCCAGTCCGAGGCCTCCCTAAATGGTGCTTACACTCCGGACTGGTGCTGTACCCCCGTCCGAGGCCTCCCTAAAGGTGCTTACAGACCGGACCGGCACTGAGGCACCTGGTGTGTCTCCTGTGTGCCTGGGGGTAGTGTCTGTCACTGTGGTGTCATGACACTCAGACCGCGCGGTTACCCTCGGGTCCGCGGTTCTGGCGGTGACCCTGTGCTGGGGTCGCCCTGGCTGACCGCCCTGTGTTTCACAGGGGCTGAGGCTGTAGACTGCGGGTGTTTTTCTGTGTACAAGCAGTCTGAGAGTGTGTGTGGTGATATTCACTCTTGTTTCCCGCGCTGCGGGCTCCGGCACCTCCATTGCTGAGGCAGTCTGGAGGAGGAGGAGGCAGCCCTTATGGTGACATCACCGCTGGGCGTGTTGTGTGTTCTTCCCGCGTGTTCCTGGCTCCGCCCACATCTTCACTGTCGGCGGCCATCTTCTCCCTCACTTCCCGGCTGGGATCTGAACGGCAGCGCGTGGCTGCACTTGCAAGGGAGACCGGAACTCGCGGAGGTCACACACACACACCGCTTCCTCCTACCGCTTTACTGCGGTCGGTAAGCCACCGGGATCCCGGTTTGTTTGTGAACTTTGGCTTATATTCCCCTCACTGTGGAGATGTCCTCAGCTGGGAAGCATGCTGCTAAGGCGGCTGTGGCCACCATTGTCTGTACTACATGCAACGGGACACTGGTGGAGGGGTCCTGCAATAACTGCGGACGCCCAGAGGCCCGATCTGCTACTATTGAGTCTGCAAATCCGGGATTATACCCTGAGGTTCAGGTGATCCCAGGGCCATGGGAAACGCAGAATAAGATCAATGAATCTCTGCTGTCCCAGATGTCCTCCATGTCGCAAACCCTGGAGGCACTGCATAGGAGACTGGAGAACCCAGCTACTCCTCCTAGTTACCCCGGGTGTCTCTTACTTCTGCTGTAAGACCCCCTAAGCGAGCCCGTGAGGCCTCTCCTGAGCTCCAGACTCTCTCTGAGGAGGAGCGTTCCTCTGATGGTGAGGAAGATGATGGGGGTTCTACTCTTGGGTCTATGTCTGAACCTCCAGATGGGGTGGAGGATCTGGTGTCCTCCATCAATGAGACATTGCGTCTTGTCACTCCTCCTGAGGAGGTGACTGTACACCCCAAGGAGATCTATCAATGGCTGCGGCCAGAGGCTAGACCAAGTGGCTCCTTCATGGACCACACTAATTTCGGAAGGGTGATTAAAGCTCCCAGGTTGCATCCTGGGCGGCGTTATGTCCGTAAAACTAAGGACAATCGCTTTCCCTTTCCCCAGGAGGCGCTCCAGGAATGGTCGCAGTCTCCCAAGGTGGATGCTTCCATGACTAGGATTGCTGCGCGCTCCTTGTTTTCTGCCTCTGATAGCTCCTCGTTGAAGGATGCTACTGATAGACAGGTCGAGCAACTCGCCAAGTCTTCCTATGAGGCTGTGGGGTCTTCATTTGCCCCTAATTTTGCCGCAGTCTGGACCCTCCAAGCGATCACTATCTGTTTGGATGGTATCACTGATCTAGCTAGGTCCAGCCCAGAGGTCCTGGCTCTCACTGAGAGAGCAAGGGCCTATGCGGACTATGCCAGGACGGCATCTTTGGAAACTGCCACTCGCTCTGCTGTGGCCTCGGCCAATGCAATTGCGATCCGCAGGCTTTTGTGGCTGCGTCTCTGGGACTCAGATGCCACATCTAAGAAGATTTTACAAAATCTTCCGTTCGCTGGTGACAGGCTTTTTGGCACCGAACTGGATAAATTGATAAAGGATTCTGCTGAGTCTAAGATACCGCAGAATAAGCCTAAGCCACGGTACACCGTGAAAAGGAACCCTAAGCAGTGGTCCTTTCGCTCCGGTTCACAGTCATCAACGGCGTCCACTCGCTCAGACCGAGGGGGCAAGCCTGCTACTCAGTGGCGTTCCAAGAATCGTCAGAAGAAGCCGGCGGGGGCAGCGGCTGCCACCCCCAAGCCCGCTTCGACATGACTCGCTATCTCATCCTGCCTCCCCACAGGTGGGGGGCCGCCTGTCCCGCTTTCAGGACACGTGGCTTCTTCACATTCAAGATCAGTGGGTTCGAGACGTAGTCTCAAGAGGATACAGGATAGAGCTGACGTCACAACCAATACACCGATTCCATCGGTCGGTTCCATCTCCAGAAAAGGCTCAGGCTTTTTACCTGGTGTTGGAGGGACTCCGCAGAGACGGAGTGGTGGTCCCTGTGCCCACGGAAGAGAGGTTCAGGGGTTTTTACTCCAACCTCTTTATTGTCCCAAAAAAGGACGGCTCTTTTCGCCCGGTGTTGGACCTCAAGTTGTTCAACCGTCACGTGTTGGTTCGGAAGTTCCGCATGGAATCCCTGCGCTCAGTGATCGCGGCTGTGTCACAGGGAGACTTCCTAGCGTCCATCGATATCAGGGACGCTTACCTTCACGTCCCCATTGCACCAGCTCATCAGCGCTGGTTGAGATTCGCAGTGGGGGAAGAGCACTTCCAATTTGTGGCACTGCCATTCGGGCTAGCCTCAGCACCACGGGTGTTCACAAAGGTGATGGCCTCCATGATGGCTCTCCTGCATGCGCAGGGACACGCCGTCATACCCTATTTGGACGACCTGTTGGTCAGGGCGCCATCGGAAGACCTTTGTCGGGTAAGCCTGGAGGTGACCATGAAGTCCCTGGAACGGTTCGGGTGGCTTATCAACATTCAGAAGTCGACCCTGGTTCCGACCCAGTCATTGACATATCTGGGCATGGACTTCCACACGGACTCGGCCCTGGTGTCCCTACCTCAAGCCAAGCAGCTTGCGATCCAATCAGGAGTGCAGAATGTCCTCCTGTCTCCACAGTCATCCCTGCGGGTATTGATGAGACTGGTGGGTCGCATGGTAGCGGCGATAGAGGCGGTGCCGTTCGCACAGTTTCGCCTCCGTCCTCTCCAGCTGGAGATTCTTCGCAGATGGGACAAGAGGACGATCTCTCTGAATCGGCTGGTGACACTGTCACAACCGACCAGGGACTCCCTGCAGTGGTGGCTCCTGCCACTTCACCTGTCACGGGGCCGGTCCTTCCTAAAACCGTCATGGTTAGTGGTGACCACCGACGCCAGTCTGAAGGGCTGGGGGGCGGTGTTCTTGCACCACAGGGCTCAAGGCCTCTGGACTCGGTCGGAGTCGGCGTTGCAGATCAACGTGCTGGAGATCAAGGCGGTCTATCTGGCGCTACTGGCGTTTCAGAAATTCCTGTCAGGACAGCCCATTCGGGTACAGTCCGACAATGCGACGGCCGTCGCCTACATAAATCATCAGGGAGGGACCAGAAGTGCTCAGGCCCTCGCCGAAGTCCACCGCATTCTACTCTGGGTGGAGGAAAACGGCTGCCTGATCTCCGCAGTTCACATCCCAGGGGTCGAGAACTGGGAGGCCGACTATCTGAGCCGACAGGGGATGGACGCCGGAGAGTGGTCTCTACATCCAGACGTCTTCCGGGACATCTGCGGCAGGTGGGGCACTCCGGACGTGGATCTGATGGCCTCACGGCTGAATCATCAGGTGCCCCAATACATGGCAAGGTCTTGGGATCCCCAGTCTCTGGGGGCGGACGCCCTGATTCTGGGCTGGTCCAGATTCCAGCTGCCATATGTGTTTCCGCCTCTGGCTCTGATTCCCAGGGTCCTGTGGAAGATCAGGACGGAATGCAGAGTGGCCATTCTAGTGGCTCCAGATTGGCCCAGGAGGTCTTGGTACCCGGACCTGTGGCAACTGTCAGGCGGACACGGGTGGGCCCTTCCAGAACGCGCAGATCTACTCGCGCAAGGGCCATTCTTCCACCTCAATTCCAGGGCTCTCAGATTGACTGCATGGCTCTTGAGGCCTGGCTGCTGACATCCAGAGGTTTCTCTCCTACAGTGGTTGCCACTATGAATCGGGCAAGGAAACCTGTTTCCAGGAAGATATACCACAGAACGTGGAAAATCTTTTTTACCTGGTGTGCCTCTGGTGGCCGCTCACCGTGGCCTTTGTCTATCCCGACATTGCTGGCCTTCCTACAGTCGGGGTTGGAGTTGGGATTATCCCTTGGCTCTCTGAAAGGTCAAGTATCAGCACTTTCAGTGCTGTTTGACAGGCGCTTGGCGCTCCTCCCGAAGGTACGTCAATTTCTGCAGGGGGTGTCTCGGGTGGTCCCGCCCTATAGGCGACCTCTGGACCCTTGGGATCTAAACATGGTCCTGACGACACTGCAGAAACCGCCGTTTGAGCCTCTGAGAGACATCTCTCTCTCTCGTCTGTCCCAGAAGGTGGTCTTTCTGGTGGCGATTACGTCTCTGAGAAGGGTCTCAGAATTGGCTGCACTCTCGTGCAAGTCACCCTTTCTGGTGGTTCACCAGGACAAGGTGGTGTTGCGCCCACGGCCTGAATTTTTGCCGAAGGTGGTTTCAACATTCCACTTGAACCAGGAGATTGTTCTCCCATCATTTTGCCCCGCTCCCGTTCATCAGGTTGAGCGCGACCTCCATACTCTGGACCTCGTGAGAGCTGTACGCATTTATGTGTCCAGGACCGCCTCCTTTAGGAGTTCGGATTCCTTATTTGTCCTCACGATGGGTCGCTGTAAGGGGTCCGCGGCTTCCAAGTCGACCTTGGCCAGATGGATCAAGGCTCCCATTCAGGAGGCTTACCGGTCTTCTGGTTTGCCTCTCCCGGTGGGTTTGAAGGCACACTCTACTAGAGCTGTAGGTGCCTCTTGGGCCTTGCGACATCGAGCTTCTGCTCTACAGGTGTGTCAAGCGGCCACTTGGTCCAGCCTGCACACTTTCTCTAAGCACTATATGGTGCATGCCCATGCCTCTGCGGATGCGAGTTTGGGCAGGCGGGTTCTCCAGGCGGCGGTTGCCCACCTTTAAAAGGGAACCATGTGTTATCCGTCTTGTTGAGGAACTCTTCCCGCCCTGGGGTATTGCTTTAGGACATCCCCATTGTCTGGGTCTCCCATTATGATGATCAGAAAAAAGAGAATTTTGTTTACGTACCGTAAATTCTTTTTTCTTGAATCATCAATGGGAGACCCAGCACCCACCCAGTTGTTCCGTTGCATATTTTGCACTTGTTCTGTTCTCTGTTGAGACAGTGTTTGCCGGGTTGTTGAACCGTCTGTGCACGGCATTCTTCCCGATGTTTCGGGTGTGGTTTAATTTCTCCTCGCAGCTTATGGACTAAACTGAGGATGTCTCCTACGGTGGGGGTTTATAAGCGGAGGAGGCGGTGTCTACAAACTTGTAGTACCTAGTGTGACCTCCGGAGGGCAGAGCCCTAAACCCCATTGTCTGGGTCTCCCATTGATGATTCAAGAAAAAAGAATTTACGGTACGTAAACAAAATTCTCTTTTTTTGCATCATTTTAAAAAAAGGACTTTTTGCACTAAAAAAGTTGCAAAAAATGGTTAAAAATGGAAAAAGATTATTTTGACTTTGAGCAAAGTTCATGAGAATTGTGCCACATTTTGATGAATCTGTAGAAGGAGCTATGGGAAAAGTGCCCCCAGTAAGGTGACTTTATTTAAGGAGGAGATGAACTTTAAAATAAGGCTACTGTTTACCAACAGGATGACGAAGTGATTGTGGTTTGTCTTGATGAAGAAACCGGTGGGTTTCGAAACGAATAGACACCAATAAGCCACACGTCTCCCGAGCCTTCTTGAACTGCCGACACCGCGGGTCACATTGACTTTCTCCTTTCATTAAGTGCCCCTACTTATGGCAACCTTCCAGTGTTTTTATGGTTCACAGCTGCCATAGGGCTTTTAATCTAAGGTCTTTGACCCCTACCTCTATACTCCCCACACAACATTTTCATCCTTCATTAACTCCGATCTGTTCCTGACGCACCATTTTGTGATCGCAACATTTGACTACCCAATAGTCATACTTTTCTCCAGTACAAGTCTATGAAAGCCAGAAAAAGGCCTGGAGAAGGCCAGAACGAGGCCAGAAAATGGCCAGAAAAAGGCTCTCATAGACCTTTATTGAGCTGTAACCTGTAACGAAACACTGGAGTAGACGGCAAGTACGAAGTCAAAGAAGACTGACAGAAGCGGCAGGGATAACAGAAGTAGATGATAGGCCCCAGGGCCGTGGGGTACTCGGAACCAGGCTATGGTGTTTCCAGGGAGTCCCAGGGGTCAAGACCTGGCTCCATGACCCTGGGTTCAGTTGTTAAAGAGTTTTTGGGGAATAGGGTGGTTTAAAAGGAAAATGATTTGTGACGCCACCTGTGGTTTGTGGCTATGAGTGACCACCGCTGCTGTAGAACCTCTGAGGACGTTGGACAGGCAGCTGGGATGGATTGTCTCCCCACAGTTGGAGCACATCCCCAGGGCAGTGGATGTTGAAAGGGGAAATTACTGGAGAATGGGGAACATATATACCAGGTTGAGAGATCATATATACCAGGATGGCCCGAAGATGGGGGACTGTATATATCAGTTTAGGACCTTTGATGTAGGACATATATATATGGATGTAACCAAAATGGGGTCTGTGTATACCAGTTTTGGGCCCTTGATGGGGGACATATATACAAGGATGGACCCAGGATTGGGGATTGTATATAACAGTTTGGGGCCCTTGATGGGGGACATATATACAGGAATGGGACCAGGATGGGGGACTGTATATACCAGTTTGGGGCCCTTGATGGGGGACATATATCCACGGATGGGCCCAGGATGGGGGACTGTATACAGCAGTTCAAATCTTTGATGGGGGACATTTATACCAGGATGGGCCCAGGAAGCAGACTGTATATACCAGTTTAAGGCCCTTGATGGGGGACATATATACAAGGATGGATCCTGGATGGTGGCTTGTACATACCAGTTTGGGGCCCATGATGGGTGACATATATACAGGGATGGACCCAGGATGGGGCACTGTATATACCAGTTTTGGGACCCTTAATTGGGGACATATATACCAGGATGAGCCCAGGATGGGGGACTGTATATACCAGGAGCTACAAGACCCATACTTTTCATGAAGATGTAGGGGGATGGGAATGTGGGGGCAATATCCGAATCTTGCATGAGGGTCCATCAGACTCTAGTTACGCCACTGAATAAGTCTCTGAATTCATTAGGAGGCGTGCACCTGTTTGATAAACTTGGCAAGTCTTTCCATTGTCGTGCTCCATCGTTATCAATGAACACCAGTGACGAACTGTCTTACACTTCTGTCATCACTCATGGCATGATTCATTATGAATGTGTTCTACATGTTTGCCTTAAAAAAACAAACGACAAAAGTATCAAAACTTTTGTGCAACTTTCAAGCAGTTTGACCCCAGAATTCTGGTAAGAACCATCTGATGAGTGGGGCCCTATGTGTTGAGTGGTGCCCTGTGTGTTGAGTGGGGCCCTATGTGCTGACTGGGGCCCTATGTGTTGAGTGGGACCCAACGTGTTGAGTGGGACCCAACGTGTTGAGTGGGACCCAACGTGTTGAGTGGGGCCCTATGTTTTGAGTGGGGCCCTGTGTGTTGAGTGGGGCCCTATGTGTTGAGTGGGACCCTGTGTGTTGAGTGGGACCCTGTGTGTTGAGTGGGACCCTGTGTGTTGAGTGGGGCCCTGTGTGTTGAGTGGGGCCCTGTGTGTTGAGTGGGGCCCTATGTGTTGAGTGGGACCCAACGTGTTGAGTGGGACCCAACGTGTTGAGTGGGGCCCTGTGTTTTGAGTGGGGCCCTGTGTGTTGAGTGGGACCCTGTGTGTTGAGTGGGGCCCTGTGTGTTGAGTGGGGCCCTGTGTGTTGAGTGGGGCCCTATGTGTTGAGTGGGACCCAACGTGTTGAGTGGGGCCCTATGTGTTGAGTGGGGCCCTGTGTGTTGAGTGGGACCCAACGTGTTGAGTGGGACCCAACGTGTTGAGTGGGGCCCTATGTTTTGAGTGGGGCCCTGTGTGTTGAGTGGGGCCCTGTGTGTTGAGTGGGACCCTGTGTGTTGAGTGGGGCCCTGTGTGTTGAGTGGGGCCCTGTGTGTTGAGTGGGGCCCTGTGTGTTGAGTGGGGCCCTGTGTGTTGAGTGGGCCCTGTGTGTTGAGTGGGACCCTGTGTGTTGAGTGGGGCCCTGTGTGTTGAGTGGGGCCCTGTGTGTTGAGTGGGGCCCTGTGTGTTGAGTGGGGCCCTGTGTGTTGAGTGGGACCCTGTGTGTTGAGTGGGGCCCTGTGTGTTGAGTGGGGCCCTGTGTGTTGAGTGGGGCCCTGTGTGTTGAGTGGGGCCCTGTGTGTTGAGTGGGGCCCTGTGTGTTGAGTGGGAACCTGTGTGTTGAGTGGGGCCCTGTGTGTTGAGTGGGGCCCTGTGTGTTGAGTGGGGCCCTATGTGCTGACTGGGGCCCCTATGTGTTGCCCGGGCCCTAAGTGTCTACAATAGATGTCATCTGCCGGGTTCTCATTTACTTTACTTGAACCCCAATATCAGGTTTGATTCATTATTTTCAATGTCTCCAAAATGTGCAGAATCGGTTGTCGATATTTTCAGGACAGAAATGTAATTATCCGTTCAATAACTGAGAAATGAAATTCAGATAGTAGATTTTTATTGCAATGTTTTTATTTTTGTTCTTCTTTTAGGGAGAACCTGGTGTCACCGGACCTCCAGGACGAGAAGGGGCGACAGGGAAAGATGTAAGTACGGAAACTGTATGGAAAAGTGTCACTATAGGAAAACTGAACTTCAAAGGGAAACTATCAGCAGTTTTTTGCTATGTAATCTGAGAGCAGCATGATGTAGTAGCAGCCTTGTCTCCAGAGACGTGCTACTTACTGGTCTTCTTGCTGTCATTTTGACACAATCACAGTTTTCCCTTCTGCAAATCCAGCACTGATCGCAGTGCTGAGCCCTGTATAACCCAGCCCAAATAACAGATTGGCAGCTTTCTGTGTACACTGTATATTGACAAAAATCTGTCAGTGCTGGGGTACGTTTGGACTAGTAGACATGAGATGCCTAATCCAGAAGTGATATTCTCCTGGTGATAAAACACTGCTTTGAAACAGCAAAAACACAGCCTGGTAAGTGACACATACTCTTTTGTATCCTCCCCGTCCCAGGATATGTGGTATGATCAGACCATGTCCCTGTATGGTCAGACACATCCATTACACAGTACATAGCAGAGACACATATATAAGATTATCTCAGCACAGGAGATGTGGTATGATCAGACCATGTCCCTGTACAGTCAGACACATCCATTACACAGTACATAGCAGGGACACATATATAAGATTATCTCAGCACAGGAGATGTGGCATGATCAAGCCATGTCCCTGTACGGTCAGACACATCCATTACACAGTACATAGCAGGGACACATATAAGATTATCTCAGCACAGGAGCTGTGGTATGATCAGACCATGTCCCTGTACAGTCAGACACATCCATTACACAGTACATAGCAGGGACACATATATAAGATTATCTCAGCACTGGAGATTTGGTATGATCAGACCATGTCCCTGTATGATCAGACACATCCATTACACAGTACATAGCAGGGATGCAGATATAAGATTATCTCAGCACAGGAGATGTGGTATGATCAGACCATGTCCCTGTATGGTCAGACACATCCATTACACAGTACATAGCAGGGATGCAGATATAAGATTATCTCAGCACAGGAACATTTTTTTAAACTCATCCAAATGTGGAAATCAGTAGTATTCCAATATTTATTGATTAAAATCAACTTTGTTCATGGGAAAAACCCATTTAAATTTCCTATTTTCCCTATAAAGTTTTACTTTATAGAGACTTGAAAGAATGAGAATGAACAGTTAAGAAATTTATCAGTGGAAGTTCCATCGACGACATTCACATTAGTTATACAGTAATTAGAGCAATTGTGTTTAGAGATTTACTGTTTTATTTATTAATGTTTATTATTTTTTTATTTATTATTTTATTTATTTAAAACTGTGTTTGTTGATTAGGGAGATCCCGGACCTCCAGGACACCAGGGACCAAGGGGAATCCGAGGACCTCCTGTAAGTTTTCTTGGAACCTAATGGTTAAAACAGTAATAGATGTGATATATTACTATACAGTTTCCTTGAAGAATATACTATCTATTATATAAAACCCGAAGGCCACTTCCGCCCAAAATCCGCTTCCGCTTCCGTGATGGCCTCCCTCCTGTGTCCAACTCCGGAACCGGAAGCACCAGACCCACGAGCGGCGCCACCGGCCCTGCACAGAGCCCCGTCTGCGGCCGCCCACATCCCGCCCACAGCCCTGCAGCTCACCGCCCACCAACATCCGCCAACCGGCCCGGAACGAGTGTGGGGCCTCCGCCGGCACAGCTCCCAGTCCTGCCGCTCTCTCCACAGACCGGCTGACGCTCCTCCATCACCCAGCTAGCCCCGCCCACACTCCGCCCCCGGCCTCCGGAACCGCCAACAGCACTGCCGCTGCCCGCCGCCCGCCAACAGCCCAGTAAGTCTTCCGCCACCCTGCCTCCGCTCTCCTCTGCCACCTCCAGCCCTCCTCTGCCCCCTCCAGCCCTGCTCTGCCCCCTCCAGCCCTGCTCTGCACCCTCCAGCCCTGCTCTGCACCCTCCAGCCCTGCTCTGCACCCTCCAGCCCTGCTCTGCACCCTCCAGCCCTGCTCTGCACCCTCCAGCCCTGCTCTGCACCCTCCAGCCCTGCTCTGCACCCTCCAGCCCTGCTCTGCACCCTCCAGCCCTGCTCTGCACCCTCCAGCCCTGCTCTGCACCCTCCAGCCCTCACTGCTGACCCCTGAGCCCTCACTGCTGACCCCTCAGCCCTCACTGCTGACCCCTGAGCCCTCACTGCTGACCCCTGCGCCCTCACTGCTGACCCCTGAGCCCTCACTGCTGACCCCTGAGCCCTCACTGCTGACCCCTGAGCCCTCACTGCTGACCCCTGCGCCCTCACTGCTGACCCCTGCGCCCTCACTGCTGACCCCTGCGCCCTCACTGCTGACCCCTGCGCCCTCACTGCTGACCCCTGCGCCCTCACTGCTGACCCCTGCGCCCTCACTGCTGACCCCTGAGCCCTCACTGCTGAGCCCTCACTGCTGACCCCTGAGCCCTCACTGCTGACCCCTGAGCCCTCACTGCTGACCCCTGAGCCCTCACTGCTGACCCCTGAGCCCTCACTGCTGAGCCCTCACTGCTGACCCC
This sequence comes from Allobates femoralis, assembly GCA_033576535.1. Taxonomy (NCBI): domain Eukaryota; kingdom Metazoa; phylum Chordata; class Amphibia; order Anura; family Aromobatidae; genus Allobates; species Allobates femoralis. The sequence continues at coordinate 21,537,385 of JARQOC010000005.1, forward strand.
TGCGCCCTCACTGCTGACCCCTGCGCCCTCACTGCTGACCCCTGCGCCCTCACTGCTGACCCCTGCGCCCTCACTGCTGACCCCTGCGCCCTCACTGCTGACCCCTGCGCCCTCACTGCTGACCCCTGCAGCCCTCACTGCTGACCTGGCCCTCACTGCTGACCCTGCCTCACTGCTGACCCCTGAGCCCTCACTGCTGACCCCTGAGCCCTCACTGCTGACCCCTGAGCCCTCACTGCTGACCCCTGAGCCCTCACTGCTGACCCCTGACGCCCTCACTGCTGACCTAGCCACTCGCCCTCACTGCTGACCCCTGCACGCCCTCACTGCTGACCCCTGAGCCGCCCTCACTGCTGACCCTGACCACGCGCCCTCACTGCTGACCCCTGACCGCCCTCACTGCTGACCCCTGGCGCCCTCACTGCTGACCCCTCAGGCTGCGCCCTCACTGCTGACCCCCTGCGCCCTCACTGCTGACCCCTGCGCCCTCACTGCTGACCTGCCCTCATGCGCCCTCCACATGCTGACCCCTGCGCCCTCACTGCTGACCCCTGCGCCCTCACTGCTGACCCCTGCGCCCTCACTGCTGACCCCTGCGCCCTCACTGCTGACCCTGCGCCCTCACTGCTGACCCCTGCGCCCTCACTGCTGACCCCTGCGCCCTCACTGCTGACCCCTGCGCCCTCACTGCTGACCCCTGCGCCCTCACTGCTGACCCCTGGCCCCTCACTGCTGACCCCTGCGCCCTCACTGCTGACCCCTGGCCCTCACTGCTGACCCCTGAGCCCTCACTGCTGACCCCTGCGCCCTCACTGCTGACCCCTGAGCCCTCACTGCTGACCCCTGAGCCCTCACTGCTGACCCCTGAGCCGCCCTCACTGCTGACCCCTGAGCCACGCCCTCACTGCTGACCCCTGAGCCACCGCCCTCACTGCTGACCCTGACCACGCCCTCACTGCTGACCTGAGCCACCTGCCCCTCACTGCTGACCCCTGAGCTGCGCCCTCACTGCTGACCCCTGCAGCCTCGCTGCCTCCTCACTGCTGACCCCTGGCCTAGCACCGCCCTCACTGCTGACCTGCGCTCATGTGACCCCTGCGCCCTCACTGCTGACCCCTGGCCCTCACTGCTGACCCTGGCCTCATGCTGACCCCCTAGCGCCCTCACTGCTGACCCTGCCTCACTGTGCTGAGCCCTCATGCTGCCCTGCCCTCACTGCTGACCCCTGCCCTCACTGCTGACCCCTGGCCCTCACTGCTGACCCCTGCGCCCTCACTGCTGACCCCTGCGCCCTCACTGCTGACCCCTGCGCCCTCACTGCTGACCCTGCGCCTCACTGCTGACCTGCCCATGCTGCCCTCACTGCTGACCCTAGCCCCTCACTGCTGACCCCTGACGCCCTCACTGCTGACCCCTGAGCCGCCCTCACTGCTGACCCCTGGCCCCTCACTGCTGACCCTGCCCCTCACTGCTGACCCCTGAGCCCTCGCCTCATCGACCCTGCGCCCTCACTGTGACTGACCCCTGCGCCCTCACTGCTGACCCCTGACGCCCCACTGCTGACCCCTGCGCCCTCACTGCTGACCCCCTGCGCCCTCACTGCTGACCCCTGCGCCCTCACTGCTGACCCCTGCGCCCTCACTGCTGACCCCGCTGCGCCCTCACTGCTGACTGCCCTGCTGACTGCCCCACTGCGACTGCTGACCTGCGCCCTCACTGCTGACCCCCTGCGCCCTCACTGCTGACCCCTGGCCCTCGCCCACTCGCTGACCCCTGAGCCTCGACCCGCCCTCACTGCTGACCCCTGAGCCCACTGCGCCCTCACTGCTGACCCCTGACCGCCCTCACTGCTGACCCCTGCGCCCTCACTGCTGACCCTGCCCTCATGGCCCCTGCCCCTCACTGCTGACCCCTGCGCCCTCACTGCTGACCCTGACTGCGCCCTCACTGCTGACCCCTAGCTGCGCCCTCACTGCTGACCCCTGACGCCCTCACTGCTGACCCCTGAGCCTGCGCCCTCACTGCTGACCCCTGAGCCTGCGCCCTCACTGCTGACCCCTGAGCCTGCGCCCTCACTGCTGACCCCTGAGCCTGCGCCCTCACTGCTGACCCCTGAGCCTCCGCCCTGCTACCTGACTGACCCCTGAGCCCGACCGCCCTCACTGCTGACCCCTGAGCCACCGCCCCTCACTGCTGACCCCTGAGCCCCGCCCTCACTGCTGACCCCTGAGCCACCGCCCTCACTGCTGACCCCTGAGCTCGCGCCCTCACTGCTGACCCCTGAGGCTCCCGCCCTCACTGCTGACCCCTGAGCCTGCGCCCTCACTGCTGACCCCTGAGCCTGCCGCCCTCACTGCTGACCCCTGAGCCACCGCCCTCACTGCTGACCCCTGAGCCTCGCGCCCTCACTGCTGACCCCTGAGGCTGCCGCCCTCACTGCTGACCCCTGAGCCACTGCGCCCTCACTGCTGACCCCTGACCACCGCCCTCACTGCTGACCCCTGAGCCACCGCCCTCACTGCTGACCCCTGAGCCACCGCCCTCACTGCTGACCCCTGAGCCACCGCCCTCACTGCTGACCCCTGAGCCACCGCCCTCACTGCTGACCCCTGAGCCACCGCCCTCACTGCTGACCCCTGAGCCGCCCTCACTGCTGACCCCTGAGCCACCGCCCTCACTGCTGACCCCTGAGCCACCGCCCTCACTGCTGACCCCTGAGCCACCGCCCTCACTGCTGACCCCTGAGCCACCGCCCTCACTGCTGACCCCTGAGCCACCGCCCTCACTGCTGACCCCTGAGCCACCGCCCTCACTGCTGACCCCTGAGCCTGCGCCCTCACTGCTGACCCCTGAGCCACCGCACTCACTGCTGACCCCTGAGCCACCGCCCTCACTGCTGACCCCTGAGCCACCGCCCTCACTGCTGACCCCTGAGCCACCGCACTCACTGCTGACCCCTGAGCCACCGCACTCACTGCTGACCCCTGAGCCACCTGTACACACACAATTAATTTCACCGCACTCCCCTAACTATTACTAAATAAACTATATATATATATTCTAGACTACCCGATTCTTCAGAATCGGGCTGCCATCTAGTGTAATTATAAATACATAATTAAAGAGCTTTTCCAGGACTTAGATATTGATGACCTACTGCCATCAATATCAGATCGCCAGGGGTCAGACATCAGACACCTCCATCGATTAGAGGCCAGAAGTGTAAAGAGCCATAATAACTCAGCTCCATTCACTTTGTAGTGGTCATTCCAGGGTACTACAGCTGAGCTCCCATTCACTTCAATGGCTAGACAGGCTTATACACCGAGGATAGATCCATGTAGCACATTGACTACAATTATCAAATTTTGGGCTAATTTGTGATCCAAACTGTCATGGTTTGTAACATGATGAGTTTTGTAATTATGATGAGTTTTTCATACTGTTTACATCATTACTGACAAGTGGGCGTGGCCTAGTTGAAAATGGGCCGTTTATTGGTAAATGGGTATGGCTAATTGGTAAATTGGCGTGGCTTAACATGAACAGCATACACCCAAAAATAAGCCAAAATTGAAAGTAAAACTAAGTCAGCTAATAGACTGGACATTCTTAGGCTGGAAACACACAGCGAGAGAGTCATGCGCGATACTCACATGACTCTCCTATGATTCACCCAGCTGCTAGCTGTCTGGATGGGAGCATGGAGCTGCATAGAAACACATACAGCTGGCGCGATCCTGTTCAGAGAGCTGTCAGCCTCCTGGGTGAGTTATGTGAGATACATGTAGGTTTTCTCCATGACTCACCCACTCTCTGGAGCACGTTAGCTGTATAGAACTACATACAGCCGACATCTCCTGTCCAGAGAGCGGTCAACCATCCTGGGTGAGTCATGCGAGACTCATGTGAGTATCTCACATGACTGATGCACCGTGTGTTTCCAGTCTTAAAGTCAGATTTTTCAAAAGTGTGAAGCACCTTGACATATTCGATGCCGTTTAAGAGTGTCCAGTCTAAGTTTGAATTCAATAAGAATCATACATTTTTGATAAATATGTCGCTAACTGTTAAGAAAATATAATTTTCTAATGTAGATACACCGATCCCAATGAGGATTTTCATCTGATGACGTCTTCTATGCATTGGGGTGGGACTTGGGGGTCGGATCTTTTTCTGATTCTCAACCCCTCCCCCTCTGCTTCCTCTGTTTCTCCTGAGTTTTCACTGACCGGACTCATTTTTAAAATTCCACGCTGCTGCCGCCGTCATTGCGGTGGGTGGCGCATGCGCAGTGTAATTCTGCAGGCGGTGGGGGAGGCGACGCATGCGCAGATTGAGAATGCAGCGCAATGATCTCTTCATTAAACCAAAATCTCAATCCGCAGATGCCTATTTTATTGAAGGCTATGTGCAATGTGATTCTACAGACGGTCATCAATAAAATAAAACGATGAGGGAGGTGGCACATGCGCAGATAAAGATTTCGGTTTAATGATGAAGTTATTCAGCTGAAATCTCATTCTGAGCATGCACCAATTTTTGTGCCATTATATTGAAGGCCATGCACAATGTGATTCTACAGACTGTATTTAACAAAATGATGCGCATGCGCAGATCGAGATTTCAGTTTAATGAAGAGGTTGTTGAGCTGAAATCTCAATCTGCGCATGCGCTGAATCCACTGCCATTTTATTAAAGGCAAAGTGATTTACACCGAAGAAAAAGCTGGCCTTTGTAGTCCGTGCTGACCTCAAGAAACCTCCAGTCCAATAAGGGCCAATCAGGTTCTGGTTTATTTGCCTACACTTTTCGTGGCTTTAAATCTGCCACTTCATCAGGGCTATTACAGGTAATAGCGCGGACTACAAAGCCCAGCTCTTTCTTCGGTGGAAATCATTTATCTTCAGTGGACTCCTGCAGCGACCATTACCAGGCTCTGTTGGTTTGTTGTGGCTCTCACAACCACCGCTGGTGAGTCACACCAATTGAGGGGACTGGACTATTTATTAAGACGATAACGCCCTATGTGCGCTCCCTATTTATCCTTTTTTATTAAAGGCAAAATGAAATTCTGCAGACTATCTTCAATGAGATGATGCCATTCGTGGCGCATGCGCAGATTGAGAATTTGGTTTAATGAAGAGGTCATTTAGCTGAAATCTTGATCTGTGCATGTGCTGACTCTGGTGTCATTTTATTGAAGGCCATGTGCAGTATGATTCTACATTCGTTGACCGAGATTTTGATTTAATCAAGAGGTTGTTGAGCTGAAAGCTCAATCTGCGCATGCGCCGACTCAGTTCCCTTTTATTGAAGGCTAAGCGCAGTGCGATTCTACAGACTGTCTTTAATAAATTGAAACATGCAATGCATGTGCAGATCAAGACTTTGGTTTAATGAAGAAGTAATTCAACTGAAATCTTGATGTGCGCATGCGCCGACTCGAGCATCATTTTATTGAAGACCTGCAGACCCCCAGCAGAATTACAATGCACAATGCTGAATTTCAAAAAAGGAGGCAGGTCACTGGATAATCGGTGACCTGTAGAAGAAACAGAGGAGGCAGACAGTGGGGTGGAGAAGATGAAGATCCCACCCCCAAGTTCTCCCGATGCCCAGAAGACGTCATCAGATGAAAACTTTAGATGAGATTATTCTACAACCACAGATCAGATCCTTCACCGCAGGAATCAGTGTAATCAGCATCGCAGCCACATTATGGTCGAGACGTCACACTATAGTGATAAATCCTGATGACAGGGTCTTTTAAATTAAAGGGTATTTTCCATAGTTCACTTTCCTTCATTGTAGCATGTTAGGACATTGAGTGAATAAGATTAATTATGAATATGCTGCTTGTTCAGTGTATGGACACACAGTTCTCTGTGAGGACTCATCATTTTGTGCATCGGCGGTCACATCCGATCATTAATATCAGTCATGAAGTCTGCGGTGTCACAACCTTTTATTGTGACTAATCTACGACAGACGTCATCAGCCCCGGAATATAATCTAATTTGTGTCTGATTCATCATCTTTTTGCTGTAATTGTTGCTCTGAACCTATAGGTCGTTGTTGCCGGCTGGAGTTATTAATATCTATCAAAAGGTGTTAGAGATGTTGGAAAACAATCCATACCGAGAAGTAAAATGTACAATTAAGAAAAAGCTGATAATATAACGTCCATAACATTGATTGAACCCTTCACCGCCTTGCAATTTTTCATTTTTCTTCCCCTTTTTCCAAGACTCATAATTACCGTATTTAATTTTTCGGTCCCCATAGCCGTATGGCAGCTTGTTTTTTTTGCAGGACGAATTGTACTTTGAATGACACTATCCATTTTGCCATATAAAGCACTGTGTGGAGACATCGGGGCTAGTGGGTGCTCTCTGTGGAGACATCTGGGTCAGTGGGTTCTCTCTGTGGAGACACAGAGGTCAGTGGGTGCTCTGTGTGGAGACACTGGGGTCAGTGGGTGCTCTCTATGGAGACATCAGGGTCAGTGGGTGCTCTCTGTGTGGAGACACTGGGGTCAGTGGGTGCTCTGTGTGGAGACACTGGGGTCAGTGGGTGCTCTCTGTGGAGACACCAGGGTAAGTGGGTGCTCTCTGTTGAGACACCGGGGTCAGTGGGTGCTCTCTGTGGAAACACCGAGGTCAGTGGGTGCTCTGTGTAGAGACACTGGGGTCAGTGGGTGCTCTCTATGGAGACATCAGGGTCAGTGGGTGCTCTCTGTGTGGAGACACTGGGGTCAGTGGGTGCTCTGTGTGGAGACACTGGGGTCAGTGGGTGCTCTCTGTGGAGACACCGGGGTAAGTGGGTGCTCTGTGTGGAGACACTGGGGTCAGTGGGTGCTCTCTATGGAGACATCAGGGTCAGTGGGTGCTCTCTGTGTGGAGACACTGGGGTCAGTGGGTGCTCTGTGTGGAGACACTGGGGTCAGTGGGTGCTCTCTGTGAAGACACCGAGGTCAGTAGGTGCTCTCTGTGGAGACATCGGGGTAAGTGGGTGCTCTCTGTTGAGACACTGGGGTCAGTGGGTGCTCTCTATGGAGACATCAGGGTCAGTGGGTGCTCTCTGTGGAGGCACCGAGGTCAGTGGGTGCTCTCTGTGGAGACACCGGAGTCAGTGGGTGCTCTCTGTGGAGACACTGGGGTCAGTGGGTGCTCTTTGTGGAGACACCGAGGTCAGTGGGTGCTCTGTGGAGACACAGAGGTCAGTGGATGCTCTCTGTGGAGACACAGAGGTCACTGGATGCTCTCTGTGGAGACAGAGGTCAGTGGGTGCTCTCTGTGGAGACACCGAGGTCAGTGGGTGCTCTCTGTGGAGACACCAGGGTCAGTGGGTGCTCTCTGTGGAGACACCGGGGTCAGTGGGTGCTCTCTGTGGAGACACCGAGGTCAGTAGCTGCTCTCTGTGGAGACACGAGGGTCAGTGGGTGCTCTCTGTGGAGACACCGAGGTCAGTGGGTGCTCTCTGTGGAGACACCAGGGTCAGTGGGTGCTCTCTGTGGAGACACCGGGGTCAGTGGGTGCTCTCTGTGGAGACAAGGGGGTCAGTGGGTGCTCTCTGTGGAGACACCAGGGTCAGTGGGTGCTCTCTGTGGAGACACCGGGGTCAGTGGGTGCTCTCTGTGGAGACACAGAGGTCAGTGGGTGCTCTCTGTGGAGACACAGAGGTCAGTGGGTGCTCTCTGTGGAGACACCGAGGTCAGTGGGTGCTCTCTGTGGAGACACCGGGGTCAGTGGGTGCTCTCTGTGGAGACACCGGGGTCAGTGGGTGATCTCTGTGGAGACACCGGGGTCAGTGGGTGCTCTCTGTGGAGATTGGGGTCAGTGGGTGCTCTCTGTGGAGACACCGAGGTCAGTGGATGCTCTCTGTGGAGACAGAGGTCAGTGGGTGCTCTCTGTGAAAACACCGAGGTCAGTGGGTGCTCTCTGTGGAGACAAGGGGGTCAGTGGGTGCTCTCTGTGGAGACACCAGGGTCAGTGGGTGCTCTCTGTGGAGATACGGGGGTCAGTGGGTGCTCTCTGTGGAGACACTGGGGTCAGTGGTGCTCTCTGTGGAGATACGGGGGTCAGTGGGTGCTCTCTGTGGAGACAAGGGGGTCAGTGGGTGCTCTCTGTGGAGACAAGGGGGTCAGTGGGTGCTCTCTGTGGAGACACCAGGGTCAGTGGGTGCTCTCTGTGGAGATACGGGGGTCAGTGGGTGCTCTCTGTGGAGACACTGGGGTCAGTGGGTGATCTCTGTGGAGACACTGGGGTCAGTGGGTGATCTCTGTGGAGACATCGGGGTCAGTGGGTGCTCTCTGTGGAGACATCGGGGTCAGTGGGTGCTCTCGTCCGCTGGCCCGGCCGCCTTTAAAAAGACAACGTGGACCAGGGCTCATCTCAACTGAATACCCGAACTCCTTAGTCATGGGTGGAACACTACTGAGACAACACAGGGTGAGGGAACCACACAATAGTAAGGCTTTATTAGATCCCCATAAGTCAAAGGCATATAAAACATACCTGGCAAGAACCCACAATGTAACAAGAAACAGACTCTCACCTAGAATCCTATGCTTAACTCCTGCAGAATATAATCCAATTCTAGTGCTCCTCTATTTAGAACCAAAGCTCCCGGAGAATATGAGGACACGATGTGATCCTGGCAGCCGGAACCGAAGTTCCTAGGCCGAAATCATGAGCCAACAAACAAAAGATCAATACGTCTGGCCAAATTAAGAATATTAACCCACAACATGCATTAAGAAACACACTAAGAGGCAGAAAAATAATTCTAAGTGTGTTGAAATTGCAAAGTAAAGAAGCAATTTCACAATTGTTTTTTTTTTTTTTTTTTTTTTTTTTATTTACCATGTAAATAACTAGTTTGCACACTAGTGATCTGCTTAAAAAATGTTTTCTAACCCAAAAATTATATGTTGTCAATGATATGTTGATCTTTTCCTGTTTTATCCCTAGGGCAAAAATGGGCTGGCTGGACCTCCAGGGAGTCCTGGGGCTCCAGGTATAATGGTAAGTATTAAAAAATTAACAAATGCATTTTATAATATGTAGGATATTATAGTGCAATCTTAGTGCTGCCCTTTATGAAAAATAACTAAGCTGTACCAGGATGGAGGCTACAATGAAAAATACATCCACCTAAAAGGCTCACAAAAATAAATTTTCCCAAAATATAAATAATATATATACATATGATACTGCCCCCTATTTACAAGTATATAACTACTATAATACTGCTTATATGTGTAAGAATATAACTACTATAATACTGCCCCTATGTACAAGAATATAACTACTATAATACTGCCCCTATGTACAAGAACATAACTACTATAATACTGCTCCTATGTACAAGAATATAACTATTATAATACTGCTCCTATGTACAAGAATATAACTACTATAATACTGCCCCTATGTACAAGAATATAACTACTATAATACTGCTCCTATGTACAAGAATAGAACTACTATAATACTGCTCCTGTGTACAATAATATAACTACTATAATACTGCTGCTATGTACAGGAATATAACTACTATAATACTGCCCCCTATATACAAGAATATAACTACTATAATACTGCCCCTATGTACAAGAATATAACTACTATAATACTGCCCCTATATACAAGAATATAACTACTATAATACTACTCCTATGTACAAGAATATAACTACTATAATACTGCCCCTATATACAAGAATATAACTACTATAATACTGCCCCTATGTACAAGAATATAACTACTATAATACTGCTCCTATATACAAGAATATAACTACTATAATACTGCTCCTATATACAAGAATATAACTACTATAATACTGCCCCTATGTACAAGAATATAACTACTATAATACTGCTCCTATATACAAGAATATAACTACTATAATACTGCTCCTATATACAAGAATATAACTACTATAATACTGCTCCTATATACAAGAATATAACTACTATAATACTGCTCCTATGTACAAGAATATAACTACTATAATACTGCTCCTATATACAAGAAAATAACTACTACGGTATAATACTGCCCCTATGTACAAGAATATAACTACTACGGTATAATACTGCCCCTATGTACAAGAATACAACTACTATAATACTGCTCCTATGTACAAGAATATAACTACTATAATACTGCTCCTATGTACAAGACTATAACTACTATAATACTGCTCCTATGTACAAGAATATAACTACTATAATACTGCTCCTATGTACAAGAATATAACTACTATAATACTGCTCCTATATACAAGAATATAACTACTATAATACTGCCCCTATGTACAAGAATATAACTACTATAATACTGCTCCTATATACAAGAATATAACTACTATAATACTGATCCTATGTACAAGAATATAAATACTATAATACTGGCCCTATATACAAGAATATAACTACTATAATACTGCTCCTATATACAAGAATATAACTACTATAATACTGCTCCTATAAACAAGAATATAACTACTATAATACTGCCCCTATGTACAAGAATATAACTACTATAATACTGCTCCTATGTACAAGAATATAACTACTATAATACTGTTCCTATATACAAGAATATAACTACTATAATACTGCTCCCTATATACAAGAATATAACTACTATAATACTGCTCCTATAAACAAGAATATAACTACTATAATACTGCTCCTATGTACAAGAATATAACTATAATACTGTCCCTATATACAAGAATATAACTACTATAATACTGCTCCTATGTACAAGAATATAACTACTATAATACTGTTCCTATATACAAGAATATAACTACTATAATACTGCTCCCTATATACAAGAATATAACTACTATAATACTGCTCCTATAAACAAGAATATAACTACTATAATACTGCTCCTATATACAAGATTATACCTACTATAATACTGCTCCTATGTACAAGAATATAACTACTATAATACTGCTCCTATGTACAATAAATAATATATCTACTATAATACTACCCCTATATACTAAAATATAACTACTATAATACTGCTCCTATGTACAAGAATATAACTACTATAATACTGCTCCTATATACAAGAATATAACTACTATAATACTGCCCCCTATGTACAAGAATATAACTACTATAATACTGCTCCTATGTACAAGAATATAACTACTATAATACTGCCCCCTATGTACAAGAATATAACTACTATAATACTGCTCCTATGTACAAGAATATAACTACTATAATACTGCCCCTATGTACAAGAATATAACTACTATTATACTGCCCCTATGTACAAGAATATAACTACTATAATACTGCTCCTATGTACAACAATGTAACTACTATAATACTGCCCCTATGTACAAGAATATACGGTAACTACTATAATACTGCTCCTATGTACAAGAATATAACTACTATAATACTGCCCCCGATATACAAGAATATAACTACTATAATACTGCCCTATATACAAGAATATAACTACTATAATACTGCTCCTATGTACAACAATGTAACTACTATAATACTGCCCCTATGTACAAGAATATAACTACTATAATACTGCTCCTATATACAAGAATATAACTACTATAATACTGCCCTTGTACAAGAATATCCCTAATATAATACTGCCCTTGTACAAAAATATAACTACTATAATACTGTCCCTAAATACAAGAATATAACTACTATAATACTGCCCCTATATACAAGAATATAACTACTATAATACTGCTCCTATATACAAGAATATAACTACTATAATACTGCTCCTATATACAAGACTATAACTACTATAATACTGCCCCTATATACAAGAATATAACTACTATAATACTGCCCCTATATACAAGAATATAACTACTATAATACTGCTCCTATATACAAGAATATAACTACTATAATACTGCCCCTATGTACAAGAATATAACTACTATAATACTACTCCTATATACAAGAATATAACTACTATAATACTGCCCCTATGTACAAGAATATAACTACTATAATACTGCCCCTATGTACAAGAATATAACTACTATAATACTGCTCCTATGTACAAGAATATAACTACTATAATACTGCCCCCGATATACAAGAATATAACTACTATAATACTGCCCCTATATACAAGAATATAACTACTATAATACTGCTCCTATGTACAACAATGTAACTACTATAATACTGCCCCTATGTACAAGAATATCCCTAATATAATACTGCCCTTGTACAAGAATATAACTACTATAATACTGTCCCTAAATACAAGAATATAACTACTACTAGATGGCGGCCCGATTCTAAAGAATCGGGTAGTCTAGAATCCATATATAGTTTATTTACTAATAGTTACGGGAGTGCGGTGAAATGAATTGTGTGTATACAGGCGGCTCTGTGGTTAGCAGTGAGTGCAGTGGCACTGAGTGGTGCCAGTGTCAGGTGAGTGCGGTGGCTCAGTGGTCAGCAGTGAGTGCGGTGGCTCAGTGGTCAGCAGTGAGTGCGGTGGCTCAGTGGTCAGCAGTGAGTGCGGTGGCTCAGTGGTCAGCAGTGAGTGCGGTGGCTCAGTGGTCAGCAGTGAGTGCGGTGGCTCAGTGGTCAGCAGTGAGTGCGGTGGCTCAGTGGTCAGCAGTGAGTGCGGTGGCTCAGTGTCAGCTGAGCGGTGGTCAGTGCAGTGAGTGCGGTGGCTCAGTGGTCAGCAGTGAGTGCGGTGGCTCAGTGGTCAGCAGTGAGTGCGGTGGCTCAGTGGTCAGCAGTGAGTGCGGTGGCTCAGTGGTCAGCAGTGAGTGCGGTGGCTCAGTGGTCAGCAGTGAGTGCGGTGGCTCAGTGGTCAGCAGTGAGTGCGGTGGCTCAGTGGTCAGCAGTGAGTGCGGTGGCTCAGTGGTCAGCAGTGAGTGCGGAGGCTCAGTGGTCAGCAGTGAGTGCGGTGGCTCAGTGGTCAGCAGTGAGTGCGGTGGCTCAGTGGTCAGCAGTGAGTGCGGTGGCTCAGTGGTCAGCAGTGAGTGCGGAGGCTCAGTGGTCAGCAGTGAGTGCGGTGGCTCAGTGGTTAACAGTGAGTGCGGTGAGATTGGTCAGCGCAGCGGCGTGGGCAGAGTGGTCAGCGCAGCGGCGTGGGCAGAGGACAGGGGGCAGAGGACGCAGAGGACAGGGGGCAGAGGACGCAGAGGACAGGGGCAGAGGACAGGGGGCAGAGGACGCAGAGGACAGGGGGCAGAGGACGCAGAGGACAGGGGGCAGAGGACGCAGAGGACAGGGGGCAGAGGACGCAGAGGACGCAGAGGGGTCAGAGGACAGGGGCAGAGGACGCAGACGACAGGGGGCAGAGGACGCAGAGGACAGGGGGCAGAGGACGCAGAGGACAGGGGGCAGAGGACGCAGAGGACAGGGGGCAGAGGACGCAGAGGACAGGGGGCAGAGGACGCAGAGGACAGGGGGCAGAGGACGCAGAGGACAGGGGGCAGAGGACGCAGAGGACAGGGGGCAGAGGACGCAGAGGGGGCAGAGGACGCAGAGGATGCAGAGGACGCAGAGGGGGCAGAGGACGCAGAGGGGGCAGAGGACGCAGAGGACGCAGAGGGGGCAGAGGGGGCAGAGGACGCAGAGGGGGCAGAGGACGCAGAGGGGCAGAGGACGCAGAGGACAGGGGGCAGAGGACGCAGAGGACAGGGGGCAGAGGACGCAGAGGGGGCAGAGGACGCAGAGGGGGCAGAGGACGCAGAGGACAGGGGGCAGAGGACACAGAGGGGGCAGAGGACAGGGAGCAGAGGACACAGAGGGGGCAGAGGACAGGGAGCAGAGGACACAGAGGGGGCAGAGGACAGGGAGCAGAGGACACAGAGGGGGCAGAGGACACAGAGGGGGCAGAGGACACAGAGGGGGCAGAGGACACAGAGGGGGCAGAGGACACAGAGGGGGCAGAGGACACAGAGGGGGCAGAGGACACAGAGGGGGCAGAGGACACAGAGGGGGCAGAGGACACAGAGGGGGCAGAGGACGCAGAGGGGGCAGAGGACGCAGAGGGGGCAGAGGACGCAGAGGGGGCAGAGGACGCAGAGGGGGCAGAGGACAGGGGGCAGAGGGGGCAGAGGACAGGGGTCAGAGGACGCAGAGGGGGCAGAGGACGCAGAGGGGGCAGAGGACGCAGAGGACGCAGAGGACAGGGGGCAGAGGACACAGAGGGGGCAGAGGACGCAGAGGGGGCAGAGGACAGGGGGCAGAGGGGGCAGAGGACAGGGGGCAGAGGACAGGGGGCAGAGGACACAGAGGACGCAGAGGACACAGAGGGGGCAGAGGACACAGAGGGGGCAGAGGACACAGAGGGGGCAGAGGACACAGAGGGGGCAGAGGACACAGAGGGGGCAGAGGACACAGAGGACCTGTTAATCCCTTGCAGGCCGGCTCTCACCTCAGCGTCCCCTCCCGATGCTGCTGAGCGCGGTGTCCCCCGGTGTCAGCAGTGCGGAGCTGTGGAGACTGCGCTGTGCAGCATGATCCCGGGTGTCAGCCTCCAGTGTCAGCCGCCTCCTGTCAGTGCAGCTACCCCCCGGCTGCCATGTGCTGCCGCTGCCACCTCCTCACTGCCCGGGCACGCGGGGAATGTGTGTGCGGAGAGCGGGGAGGAGCCGGCCGCACACACTGGAGGCTCGGCTGTAACCCCTGCACTGCCGGGCGCCTCCTCCTGACAGTGTACTGATGTGTGGAGCAGGGGTTGAGGACATGATCCATGAGGGGCGGCCTCTGGGCAGACAGCAATGGCAGAGGGTGGAGGGGAGAGGCTGTAGGGCACACGGAACTTCCGAGGTCGGAACGTTCCTGTGCCGCTGCCTGTAGCAGGGGGGCCCTGCACTGGATGACGTCACCAGCTCCTGGGCGAAGTCCGTCACGGAAGTGGCCTTCGCCTTTTCAGGAAGTGGCCTTCGGGTTTTATATAATAGATAATAATAATAATGCTCCTATATACAAGAATATAACTACTATAATACTGCTCCTATATGCAAGAATATAACTACTGTAATACTGCCCCTATATACAAGAATATAACTACTATAATACTGCTCCTATATACAAGAATATAACTACTATAATACTGTCCTTGTACAAGAATATCCCTAATATAATACTGCCCTTGTACAAGAATATAACTACTATAATACTGCTCCTATGTACAAGAATATAACTACTATAATACTGCTCCTATGTACAAGAATATAACTACTATAATACTGCCCATATATACAAGAATATAACTACTATAATACTGCCCCTATATACAAGAATATAACTACTATAATACTGCTCCTATGTACAACAGTGTAACTACTATAGTACTGATTCTTTGTACAAATATACAATAACTATTTTGGTGCCTGATGCTATTTCATTGGTGGGGCATTAATGTCACGATGGGGGCAGGCTCTGTGGTGCTGGGGCCGGCGTCTCTCTCTCCCATGGTGTGTTCTCTCCCTGTGCTGTGCGCTGTCTTTCACCCCTGTGGTTCTCCCACCTGTGCACTGTCTCTCTCCCCCTGTGCTGCCTTTTCCTATGTTTTGTCTACTTTGACCTGGCTCTCCCCTGTCAGCTCTCTCTTCCCCGTGTGTTGTCTCTCTCCCCTGTGCTGCACTCTCCTCCCTGTGTGCTGTCTTTTCCCCCTGTGTGCTTTCTCCCCTCATGTGCTCTCTCCTTTGACCTGTCTTCCCCCTGTGCATTGTTTCTGCCCACCCTGTGCGCTCTCTCCCCTATGTTCTGGCTCTCTCCCCGTCTGCTGTCTTCTCCTCTCTGTCCCTTCTTCTATGAACTGTTTCTCCCCTTGTGCGCTCGCCCCCTGTGTACTTTCACTTTCCCTCCTGTGCTGTCTTCTCTCTGTGCTCTCTCCTTTGAACTTTTCCACCCTTTTTGTGTTCACCCCCTGTTCATTATCTCTCCCTCCTGTGTGCTCTCTCCATCGTGTGCTGTCTCTCTACCCCCCAAATGCTCTCTTCTTCCCTCATGTGCTCTTTCCTTTGAGTCCTGGTTTCCATAGATATCAGCTGCGTAAGTGCACACGAGTGCGCTGGGTTGTTCCGCCACCATCTAAGTGTACCTAAGTGTCCAAAGACGGCGGCTGCCTGAGTATGTGTTCATGTGCTCTTCGGGTATACACATGCACACTTACAGGAGATAGGAGGACATCCGGACGCCGGAAGTGACAGATGCAACAGGGCTATTGTTTAAGTAGATAATATAATAACTATAATAATATAATTTTTAATTCAGGGCCCTAAAGGAACCAAAGGAGAGACTGGAGCTGCTGGAATTCCAGGATTTCAAGGACCGAAAGGACCACAAGTAGGTTGACAAATGTTTGTCTAATTATGAGGATCAATGGTTTGTGTATCTATCTATCTATCTATCTATCTATCTATCTATCTATCTATCTATCTATCTATCTATCTATCTATCTATCTATCTATCCTAGTATCTATCTATCTATCTATCTATCTATCTATCTATCTATCTATCTATCTATCTATCTGATTTTATATCTGTCCTTATTGTTTGTATAAACTTGTATTGCAGTGGAACATTTTTCTTAGATGGAGGTTTTTTATGTCTTTTAGGGGGTGTCTGGTGAGAGTGGTCCACCTGGGAAAGAGGTACAATTTTGTTTGCTTACATAGTCTTGTGTTGTGTCTCCTGTCCTGACTCCTCGCCCTACTTAGTATATAATGATACCAATTGTACAGCATTGTTCTAGACCTCAGCATCGTATTGTTCATCTTTTATTCCTCTTGGAATTGTATAAATAAATATCTTAACAATTTGACTCATCGATTTGCTGCGTTCCTGCTCTGTCTGACACTGCATTGTTTAATTCAGAGGTCCCCAACTCCAGGCCTCGGAGGCCGCCAACAGTGCAGGATTTCAGGATTTCTTTAGCATTGCACAGGTTATGATTCCAACCCCTGTGCAATACTAAGGAGATCCTGAAAACATGCACTGTTGGCAGCTCCCGAGGCCTGGAGTTGAGGACCTCTGGTTTAATTCATATCAAAAGTCTCCTAAATCTACCAAATGCCCCTTTCCGCTGAGTGCTTCATCAGTATATATGATGAACAATCTCCTAAAATTCTTTCTGTGGTCAGGACTTTTTAGTTCCTCGCTTGGTAAGCAGAGCTTGTCTGTCACAGTTTTGCTCTTTGTATCATATAGACAAGTTCTACAGATGTCTTATATGTCTGAGGAGCATTGTGGTGTTTAAAGGGACACTGTCAGGTCATTTTTCAGTATGATACTAATATTACCCTTGATATAAATCTCCATCACTCAACAGTTATGGTTTACGCCCATTGCATTGCTGTGGGAAGGACCCCTACATCCGTTTCGCAGGCTAATTTGCCTGCTTCTTTGGGGGGTATGTGTTATTTCTAACCGGAGGGTCCTATTTAAGCAGACACCGCCAGGCTCCATGATAGTTCCGCCGGAGGTGGGCGGAGCTTCAACCCGGCAGTCTGGGAACGCTATCGCGTCACATCCTGCTGACGTGCGTGTCACACTGGCAGCGGAGGAACGCGGCGTTGCCCAGGTAACCAGGGAAGCCTCCGACACAAGTCACCATGGGTCCTTCCCACAGCGGTCCCTAGCCCATATATACCTAAGGTAAATTATCTGCATACTTTTACTCTGGCACTTTCTGAAAGGGTCTATGAACAGCCTTACATACATACACTGGTATATATAGAGGTGAATACACCTCCTTGGTGGATAGGCTGATACATAATTTTGAGGCCTTATGGGTATAGTGCAATGTTAATTGTGTATGCAAATGACAACTTGTAAAGGTTTACATTGTGTACCTGGGACTGTGCAATAGTTAGTCCTCCTTTTTGTGTTTAGCCTGTTCTAAGTCCGATATTAATAAAGTACATTAAAACAACAATGAATCTTCTTTTTTTACCCTTGAATAGTGCTCACGCAGTCCTTTAAAAACATGTAAAAATCGATACTATACCCTTTATAGTTCTCTTGCTATAAGCATCTTCACACCCAGCAGTCCGCTGCTTCAGTAGTCTGGCTAATTCCTTTACTCCCAAGTAGTCCACAGTATGTAAATGTTATTTATATATCCACACCTACGGAAGCTGTTGTCTGTCCCTCCCCTCTGCTCTGTGTCTCCTTCTACCTCTTTCCCCGAAAATAAGACAGCGTCTAATACTAATGTTTGCTCTCAAAGATGTGCTAGGTCTAATCATCTGGGGTGTCTTATTTGTCCATGAAGAAGAATTCATATTCATTGTTGAACAAAAAAATGAACATTTATCAATCCCTTGCAGCCCCCAATATAGTATCCTCATCATCCCCTTGCAGCCCCCAATATGGTACCCCCATTATCTCCTTGCAGCCCCCAATAAGGTATCCTGTTGTGAATTCATTGGAGCTCCCTCCGGTGGTTGTTGCTGGTAATGCAGCTGACTTTATGGGCTTCACAGCTGATGGTGATGATTGGCAATCTGGTTCTTGGAGCATATAATGGTTTGAAGTGGATCAATCCTTGCCAGTTGTCTTTGGTTCCTGGAGGAGTTCACATCTCTTGGTTTCTTCTGCTCTGTGGAATTCTTTGCAAGCTAAGTGGATTTTGTTTTTATATTTTGTGGCACACTTTTGTATGCTTAAGGTTCTGCTTATGTTTTGTCTTATTCTGAGCTTTGAGTTTGCAATTTAGTCTGTATATTTGTTTATCTGCTCTCAGATGGAAGTTTTCTTCCTAGGAATTTTACCATTCACTATTATCTGTTATTTCCAGTTCAGCTGGCATTTGATTTATAGAAGTCTGCTGATATAGAGGGCGCCGAGTCTTAGTGACTCAGGGTAATTTTTGTTGTATCTGCTGTTGGTGTTTTTTTTATACTGTTTTATACTGACAGCAATAGTATTCTATCCTGTCTTTCCTATATAGCTAGTTTAGCCTCTTTTGCTAAACCTTTTACTCTGCCTGTGTTTGTTTTTCTTTCTCTGGTTTCCCAGTTAATATCTGTGGGGGGCTTGCTATTCTTTTGGGGTTCTGCTCTGAGGCAAGATAGCTTTTCGTACATCCATCTTTAGGAGCAGTTAACTCTCCAGCTGTGCAGAGGTGTCTAGGTCTGGTTAGTTACATCCCACGGATACTTCTAGTTGCGGTGTGTAGTCAGGGATTGCGGTCAGCACAGTTACCAACGAATTCTATGGAATCTAAATGTATTCCTGAGTCATCGGTTCATAACAGTATCCCCATCAACCCCATAATCCCCCAATATGGTATCAGCATCAAAACACAAAGGGACACACACACAGGGACACAAACACCCACTGGGATACACACACAGGGACACAAACACACAGGGACACTTCTCAATGGTCTGCCATAGTATAGGGTGCCGCTGGGCGGCCAATCACAGGCCAGAAGCTGACTTCATGTGCCAACTGGCCAATGATTGGCAGCCAAGGTGGCTCCTGGCCTGTGATTGGCCGGGACAGCGGTGGGGTGGCAGGGAGAATAGAGCGTTGCCTGACTACATGCAACGGCGGCACCTGGGACAGCGGCGTGCAATGGGACAATAGCGTGGGGGAAGGGGGCTGCAGGAGGAGTCAGGGCTGCATTCCCCGGTCTTCTGATCGGTGGAATGCTGCTCTTTTAAAAAAGAAAAAAAAAGAAAGGCATGCCCTATTTTAGGGGGGTGACTTATATTTAGACACACTATATCCCACTAGTACATCTAATTTTCCTGGGGACACACGGTAAGGTGGTTTAGTGTAGCTTTCATTTTCATTTATGCCTGTCATGCTTCTGAGAGGGAGAGAGATGTGGCAGGCACATATCTAGTTATCAGATAAGGCTGTCTCCTACTTCTCTGAGCACAAGCCTGTGCTGTCTGTGAGAGATTCTGTGTGTTTTTATTTGAACATTTATTTTCCTGCATACAAGGGAGAGCAGAGACATAGGGATACAGACCCCATGTGAGTGATTACTACTTCACTTTCCTTGTGTGCAGTGCAGTGATGTGACTACATGAATATTCATTCCATGGGGAGTGGCAGCAGAGAAGTAAGTGATCACTTACTGTGATTGAGAGATGGAATGAATCTCTATTTGCAGTTTCCAGAGATTGGGAGGAAGTATACATAAAAGAAATACATCAATTTAAAGCATTTTACCAGAGGAATTAGAAAATGATATCAGTTACATATGGATTTTTTATCTGACAGATTCCCTTTAACCCCTTCCCGACATAGGACGTTGTGCAACGTCCTGTGTTTCTGCCCGTTCCCGACACAGGACGTTGCACAACGTCCTGGCAGATTTGAGCTGCTGCAGCTCCTGTGAGTGGGGTCGCTCAGGTGTCACAGATGCTGCTGCTCTGTGACAACCTGTAGATGACCCCACAGGGGGTGGATTAACCCCCCCGTGCCCAGGACCCCTCCGATCGGCAGTTTAAAAGTGAAACTGCCGATCGGAGGGAATCACAGGGATTCACCCCTCCAGATCTGATTGAAGCTCTCCAATCAGATCTGGAGGGGCGGATCGGCAAGTGCCCACCCCTCCACAGCCCCCTCCAGCACCAGGACCTACAGGGGCCCCCCCGCCGTCCCCCCCAACCGCCCGCCCCCCCTCTATTACAATGTATGTGCCGGCGGGCTGCACCCGCGTGCGCCCGCCAGCAACACTGCCTGGTCCCCTGCTCCACTGCTCCCCCCCAGGCTGCCCCCACCTCCGGGCCCTGTGCCTGGCCCCCCCTCACCTCCTGCGGCGGGCTGCACACTTCCGTGCACCCGCCGCTGCCGCCGCCGCTGCTGCAGCTCCTCCTTCGTTGCCCGGCCCGCCGGTCTGTGGCCCCGCCTCCTCTCCCGGCCTCCTCCTGCTCATCGGTGGAACGAGGGAGGTAAGTATGTATGTGTATGTATGCATGTATGTGTATGTATGCATGTATGTGTATGTATGCATGCATGTGTGTATGCATGCATGTGTGTGTATGCATGCATGTGTGTGTATGCATGCATGTGTGTATGCATGCATGTGTGTGTATGCATGCATATGTGTGTGTATGCATGTGTATGTATGCATGCATGTGCATGTATGCATGAATGTGTGTGTATGCATGCATGTGTGTATGCATGCATATGTGTGTGTATGCATGTGTATGTATGCATGCATGTGCATGTATGCATGCATGTGTGTGTATGCATGCATGTGTATGTATGCATGCATGCATGCATGTATGTATGTGTATGTATGTATATCTATGTATGTATGTGTATGTATCTATGTATGTATGTGTGTGTATGTGTGTATGTATGTATGTGTATGTTTGTATCTATGTATGTGTATGTATGTATGTATGTGTATGTATCTATGTATGTATGTATGTATGAATGAATGAATGAATTGATGGTGGGTGAATGGATAGGGGGTGCATGCGTGGACGTGAGCGTACATGAGCGTGCGTGGACGTGAGTGTGCGTAGACGTGTGCGTGCGTAGACGTGTGCGTGTGTGGACATGTGTGTGGACGTGTGCGTGCATAGATGTGTGTGTGCATAGACGTGTGCGTGCGTGGATGTGTGCATAGATGGATGTGTGCGTAGACGTGTGCGTGTGTGGACATGTGTGTGGACGTGTGCGTGCATAGATGTGTGTGTGCATAGACGTGTGCGTGCGTGGATGATGGGTGCATAGGTGGATGGATGGGTGCAACAAGGGATCAAGTGTCCTCTTGTTGTAGTCTCTGGGATCATAGTCATGGTGCACTGTATGACAGATCATTGTCATACAGTGCACCATAACTCTGACCCCAGAGACTGTAAGAAGAGGACACTTCATCCCTTGCTGCAGTCTCTGAATTGACCAGAGGCGATCGAGCGTCGTGGGACCTTCGTTGTGGACTACGTCGGAGGCGATCGTGCGTCATGGGACCTTCGTTGTGGACTACGTCATAGGCGATCGAGCGTCGTGGGACCTTCGTTGTGGACTACGTCGGATCTTTATAATAAAGATGGAGTCCGAATTTTGTTTGTGTTTTTTTTTCAAATAAAAAGATTTTTCTCTGTGTGTATTTTCTGACTATTTACCAGAGATTCCTAATGGCGGGTCTAACATTGGCCCTATATTATGAATCTCGGGCTTAGTGCCAGCTGACAATAAAAAGCTGGCATTAAGCCCTTTATTACCCAGTTTGCCACCGGCACCAGGGCAACTGGAAGAGTCTGGGTACAGCGCCAGAAAATGGCGCTTCAATGAATGCGCCATTTTCTGGGGCGGCTGCGGGCTGCAATTCGCAGCATGGAGGGCCCAGAACGCTTGGGCCTCTCCATGCTGCGGATTCCAGCCCCCAGCTGCCTAGTTGTACCTGGCTGGACCAAAAATATGGCGGAGCCCTACGCCATTTTTTTTCTAAAATTAGTTCTAGAAGAAAAAAAAGGGCTTTGCTGTATTTTTGGTGGCCAGCCAGGTACAACAAGGCAGCTGGGGGTTGGTGGCAATCCGTAGCTGCCAAGTTGTACCTGGCTGGACCAAAAATATGGCGGAGCCCCACGCCATTTTTTTTCTAGAATTAGTCCTAGAAAAAAAATAAAAATGGGCTTTGCTGTATTTTTGGTTGCCAGCCAGGTACAATGAGGCAGCTGGGGGTTGCTGGCAGTCCGTAGCTGCCAAGTTGTACCTGGCTGGACCAAAAATATGGCGGAGCCCTACGCCATTTTTTTTCTAAAATTAGTCCTAGAAAAAAAAAAAAGGGCTTCGCTGTATTTAGATGCATAGTGAACACTTTGAACCCAAGGTGCTTCACAAATTGATCCGTAAAATGAAAAAAGAAAATTTGTGTGAAAACAAATGTACTTTTTCCTTCTTACGGATCAATTTGTGAAGCACCTGGGGGTTCAAAGTGCTCACTATGCATCTAGATACATACCTTGGGGGGTCTAGTTTCCAAAATGAGGTCACTTGTGGGGTAGCTCAAATGTTTGGGTACACATGGGCTCTCCATACGCGACATGGTGTCCGCTAACAATTCCAATAGTTAGCGAACACCATGTCGCGTATGGAGAGCCCCTGTGTGCCTAAACATTGGAGCTCCCCCACAAGTGACCCCATTTTGGAAACTAGACCTCCCAGGGAACGTATCTAGATTAGTTGTGAACATTTTGAACCCCCAGGTGCTTCACAAATTCATCTGTAAAATTGAATAAGTACTTTTTTTCCACAAAAAAAATTCTTTTTTTATTTTTACAGATTATTTTGTGAAGCTCCGGGGTGTTCAAAATGCTCACCACCCATCTAGCTAAGTTCCCTGGGGGGTCTAATTTCCAAAATGGGGTCACTTGTGGGGGAGCTACAATGTTTAGGCACACAGGGGCTCTCCAAACGCGACATGGTGTCCGCTAACAATTGGAGCTAATTTTTCAGTCAAATTGTTAGCGGACACTATGTCGCGTTTGGAGAGCCCCTGTGTGCCTAAACATTGGAGCTCCCTCACAAGTGACCCCATTTTGGAAACTAGAGCCCCCAGGGAACTTATATAGATGTGTGGTGAGCATTTTGAACCCCCAGGTGCTTCACAAATTCATCCGTAAAAATGAAAAAGTACTTTTTTTTCCATAAACATTTTCTTTTTTCATTTTTACAGATTAATTTGTGAAGCACTAGGGTATTCAAAATGCTCACCACCCATCTAGATAAGTTCCCTGGGGGGTCTAGTTTCCAAAATGGGGTCACTTGTGGGGGAGCTCCAGTGTTTAGGCACACAGGGGCTCTCCAAATGCAACATGGTGTCCGCTAACAATTTGACTAAAAAATCAGCTCAAATTGTTAGCGGACACCATGTCGCGTTTGGAGAGCCCCTGTGTGCCTACACATTGGAGCTCCCCCACAAGTGACCCCATTTTGGAAATTAGACCCCCCAGGGAATTTATCTAGATGGGTGATGAGCATTTTGAACCCCCAGGTGCTTCACAAATTCATCCGTAAAAATGAAAAAGTACTTTTTTTTCTACAAAAATTTTGTTTTTTCATTTTTACAGATTAATTTGTGAAGCACTGGGGTATTCAAAATGCTCACCACCCATCTAGATAAGTTCCCTGGGGGGTCTAGTTTCCAAAATGGGGTCACTTGTGGGGGAGCTCCAATGTGTAGGCACACAGGGGCTCTCCAAATGCAACATAGTGTCCGCTAACAATTTGACTGAAAAATCAGCTCAAATTGTTAGCGGACACCATGTCGCGTTTGGAGAGCCCTGTGTGCCTACACATTGGAGCTCCCCACAAGTGACCCCATTTTGGAAATTAGACCCCCCAGGGAATTTATCTAGATGGGTGGTGAGCATTTTGAACCCCAAGGTGCTTCACAAATTCATCCGTAAAAATGAAAAAGTATTTTTTTTTTCTACAAAATTTTTTTTTTTCATTATAAAAGATTAATTTGTGAAGCACTGGGGTATTCAAAATGCTCACCACCCATCTAGATAAGTTCCCTGGGGGGTCTAGTTTCCAAAATGTGGTCACTTGTGGGGGAGCTCCAATGTTTAGGCACACAGGGGCTCTCCAAATGCAACATGGTGTCCGCTAACAATTTGACTGAAAAATCAGCTCAAATTGTTAGCGGACACCATGTCGCGTTTGGAGAGCCCCTGTGTGCCTACACATTGGAGCTCCCCCACAAGTGACCCCATTTTGGAAACTAGACCCCCAGGGAATTTATCTAGATGGGTGGTGAGCATTTTGAACCCCCAGGTGCTTCACAAATTCATCCGTAAAAATGAAAAAGTACTTTATTTTCTACAAAAATTTTCTTTTAGCCTAAACTTTTTCATTTTCACATGGGGAACAGGATAAAATGGATGCTAAAAATTGTTGGGCAATTTCTCCTGAGTACACCGATACCTCATATGTGGTCATAAACCACTGTTTGGGCACACAGCAGGGCTCAGAAGGGAAGGAGCGCCATTTGACTTTTTGAACGGAAAATTAGCTCCAAAAGTCAAATTGCCCTCCCTCCCTTCTGAGCCCTGCCGTGTGCCCAAACAGTGGTTTATGACCACATATGAGATATCGATGTACTCAGGAGAAATTGCCCAACAATTTTTAGGATCCATTTTATCCTGTTGCCCATGTGAAAATGAAAGAATTGAGGCTAAAAGAACATTTTTGTTGGAAAAATTAAAATTACCATTTTTTCCTTCCACTTTGCTTTAGTTCCCGTGAAGCACCTGAAGGGTTAATAATCTTCTTGAATGTAGTTTTGAGTAGCTTGAGGGGTGCAGTTTTTGAAATGGTGTCACTTTTGGGTGTTTTCTGTCATGTAAACCCCTCAAAGGGACTTCAAATGTGATGTGGTCACAAAAAAAAATGGTTTTGTAAATTTTGCTGGAAAAATGAAAAATTGCTGATGAACTTTGAACCCTTATAACGTCCAAACAAAAAATTTTTTTTTTCCCAAAATTGTGCTGATGTAAAGTAGACATGTGGGAAATGTTATTTATTAACTATTTTGTGGCACATACCTCTCTGGTTTAGCAGAATAAAAATTCATAATTTGAAAATTGCCAAATTTTCAAAAATTTTGCCAAATTTTTAATTTTTTCACCAATAATCGCAAAAATTATCGACCTAAATTTAATACTGACATGAAGCCCAATATGTCACGAAAAAACAATCTCAGAATCGCTCGGATCCAATGAAGCGTTCCAGAGATATTACCCCATAAAGGGACACTGGTCAGAATTGACAAAAATGGCCTGGTCATTAGGGTCAAAATAGGCCCGGGGGTGAAGGGGTTAAGCCTCCTCATACTAGAATGTCACTCTCCACAAGTAAAAACCTTATCCCTTACATTTATTGCAAGTGTTATTGTATTAATAACTAATTTCTGTCTTACTTTCAGGGATCTTCTGGAAATCCAGGGGAACGTGGACCTAAAGGAGAGAGAGTAAGTCATATATTTAACACTATAGGATGAGCCTCGAGCCTTATTGTCTTTCAGTCACTTATTTATAGGAGGTAATGGGACCTAAAAGATTTGGAGCAGCATATGGTGCTATCCTGGGAGATATAATAACCTCAATCTAATGGTCATCAGAAGCCAAGCACCGTTTATGGAACACAGTATTCATTGGCTTAGTTCTCCCACTGACTCGTCCATATACAAATCTATCTAGATATACAATATATATTGATGATTCTGATGGATTACTATTACCGTATATACTCGTGTATAAGCCGACCCGTGTATAAGCCGACCCCCCTACTTTTGCCCCCAAAACCTGGGAAAACCTATTGACTCGTGTATAAGCCGAGGGTGGACCCCAGCACAAGTATACAGCCCCCAGCAGTGTGGTATACAGGCCCCCCAGTGGTATACAGGCCTCCTCAGTGGTAGTATACAGCAGCCTCCCCAGTGGTATATACAGGCCCCAGCAGTATATACAGCAGCCCCAGTGGTATACAGCAGCCCCAGTGGTATATAGCAGCCCCAGTGGTATATAGCAGCTTCAGTGGTGTACAGCAGCCCCAGTGGTATATAGCAGCCCCAGTGGTATACAGCAGCCCCAGTGGTATACAGCAGCCCCAGTGGTGTGGTATACAGCAGCCCCAGTGGTATATAGCAGCCCCAGTGGTATATAGCAGCCCCAGTTGTATATAGCAGCCCCAGTGGTATATAGCAGCCCCAGTGGTATACAGGCCCCCAAATGCTGGCACTCGCCCCCCCGTGTTGTAAGCCCCCCTGCTGCTTAACTTACCATCCCCGGTCTTCTGCACCGCGCCGGTCTTCTGTGCTCCGTCCTCCATGCTCCCGTCCGGCTGCATTCAGGGTCCCCGGCCGTCGCAGTAACGATGACGTGTCCCCCCCCCCGGGGGGGGCCTTACAACAGAGGGGGGGCGAGTGCCAGCATTTTGGGGCCATATATTTAGATATGCACTGCTTCCCCTGCCGCTGATTGACACGGGGAAGCAGTGCATATATAATGAGTGGCCCCACGTGACGGGGCGCTCATACATCAGCCTCCCCCCGCCTCCTCCAGCCTCCCCAGCCCCGGACACAGCCCCCACCACACCATGTACCGTATTGACCCGTGTATAAGCCGAGGGGGGAACTTTTCAGCCCAATTTTTGGGCTGAAAAACTCAGCTTATACACGAGTATATACGGTATGTATAGGATAATGGAGAATTTTTAGAGTAGCTGAGGAGTAACGTGACCCTCTGAAAACTCCTGAGACTTCAGAAATTCATCAGAAATAAGTCTGAGTCTCAAGTGATGTCTAAGCTTCTTATAATTCTTAGCATTGTGTTTTTGTCTTGCATAATCTCCTCAATTAAGAGAATTTTCTTAACAATATGAATTATGGTATCATATTGTAATTTCTATATTTCAGGGTGATTCAGGTACCAAAGGTGACAAAGGCATGCAGGGAGAAAAAGGTCAACCTGGACAACCTGGTAACCCGGGACATAAAGGCCACACCGGATTAATGGGTCCAGCAGGACCACCAGGAGAACGAGGAGGGTCAGGATCTCCAGGTCCACCTGGATCTCCAGGACTAACCGGTCCAAGGGTAAATCCCTACTTTTCTATTTCATTTTATTTAATATATTGGATGCCAACTTTACAACAACCATTTGATAATGCAATTCTGATTTCATGCCTACACTTACCTATTTAATCAGTTTTCAATATGCTTTTTGTCTACAAGAAAGTGCCACTACCTACCCGTGATTACTTTAAAAATCTGATTCCAAGTTTTAATAGATACTGAAGACATGACATGCATTTTTTGGGCAAACCAGAGACAACTATCTATAAACAGAGTCTTGATCACCCAAATGAGAAAAACCTATCTGTAGGCAAAGTCTTGCTCATCATAACCAGATTATCCCATCTGCAGGAATATCCTGGAATAAGCAAACTGGAAATTACCATTTTTAAAGAAAACCATGACCATCCAAGCCAGAATTATCAATCTGTAGAAAGAACCTTGATTAATTAAACCTCAAACATCCATCTGCTCCTCTGTAGTCAAAGTCTTGGCCAACCAGAAATATCCATCTGTTGGCCATGGTATTATGGCCAAGCCAACCAGAAATACCCATCTGTGGGCAATGGCTAGTGATGGGCGAATCCTAAATTACTCGGAATCGCTTGACTCTAGCGAGTCCGAGCACAGGACTCGCTACTCGTTGCGAGTCTAGCGAGTCCAATGTTAATGAATGGGGAAGCGAGTAATAGCGAGTAGTGTGAGATTTACAAATCGCAGATGTGTCTCGGAAGCTTCAGCCTGAAGCAATCCTAGTTTTGTCATTTGCATTGCTCATTCACTTTGTAAGTAATCGCTGACTCGCACAGATAAGATCCTGTCTCCTCTGTACAGGCTGCCAGCTCCGGGGTCCTAGAGCCCGCCTGCTGCCTGATGTAGCAGTGCTGAGATTGTTCTCAGTCTGCTCATTCCCTGTGTACAGACATGAATGTCTGTGCACAGAGATGATGTAGCAGAGCTGAGATTGTTCTCAGTCTGCTCATTCCCTGTGTACAGACATGAATGTCTGTGCACAGAGATGATGTAGCAGAGCTGAGATTGTTCTCAGTCTGCTTATTCCCTGTGCATAGACATCTATATTTATGCACAGGGATGTAGCAGAGAGGACATCGCGTTTTGGACTGCGTCGGACGGAAGAGGATTTTTTTAATTAAAGATGGAGTCCCTAATGGCTTTTTTTTTTATTTCTAATAAAAAATTTTCCTTGTGTTGTGTTTTTTTTTAAACAATTTAATAGAAATTCATGGCGGTCATGTCTAATATTGGCGTGACCGCCATAAATTTCGGGCTTAGGGCCAGCTGATAATACAAAGCTGGCCCTAACCTCTATTACCCAGCGTGCCACCGCTACCAGGGCCGCTGGAAGAGCGGGGTTCAGCGCCAGAGGATGGCGCTTCAATGAACGCGCCATCTTCTGGGGCGGCTGCGGGCTGCAATTTGCAGCGGGGGGTGCCCAGAAAGCTTGGGCATCCCTGCGCTGCGGATTCCAGCCCCCAGCTGCTTAGCTGTACCTGGCTAGACATAGAAATTGCGCGGAGCCCCACGCATTTTTTTTTAATTATTTCATGAAATTCTGAGATTCTGACTCTGAGACTCTGACTCTGAAATTCATGAAATAATAAAAAAAAAATGCGTGGGGCTCCGCGCAATTTCTATGTCTAGCCAGGTACAGCTAAGCAGCTGGGGGCTGGAATCCGCAGCGAGGGATGCCCAAGCTTTCTGGGCACCCCCCGCTGCAAATTGCAGCCCGCAGCCGCCCCAGAAGATGGCGCGTTCATTGAAGCGCCATCCTCTGGCGCTGAACCCCGCTCTTCCAGCGGCCCTGGTAGCGGTGGCACGCTGGGTAATAAAGAGGTTAGGGCCAGCTTTGTATTATCAGCTGGCCCTAAGCCCGAAATTTATGGCGGTCACGCCAATATTAGACATGACCGCCATGAATTTCTATTAAATTGTTTTAAAAAAAACACAACACAAGGAAAATTTTTTATTAGAAATAAAAAAAAAAGCCATTAGGGACTCCATCTTTAATTAAAAAAAATCCTCTTCCGTCCGACGCAGTCCAAAACGCGATGTCCTCTCTGCTACATCCCCTGTGCATAAATATAGATGTCTATGCACAGGGAATAAGCAGACTGAGAACAATCTCAGCTCTGCTACATCATCTCTGTGCACAGACATTCATGTCTGTACACAGGGAATGAGCAGACTGAGAACAATCTCAGCTCTGCTACATCATCTCTGTGCACAGACATTCATGTCTGTACACAGGGAATGAGCAGACTGAGAACAATCTCAGCACTGCTACATCATCTCTGTGCACAGACATTCATGTCTGTACACAGGGAATGAGCAGACTGAGAACAATCTCAGCACTGCTACATCATCTCTGTGCACAGACATTCATGTCTGTACACAGGGAATGAGCAGACTGAGAACAATCTCAGCACTGCTACATAATGTCTGTGAGCAGGCGGGCTCTAGGACCCTGGAGCTGCACAGAGAAGACAGCTGGACTCGGCTCGCAATGTAACAGCAGTTACTTTGCGAGTTTCCCTGCTATCACTGGCACAGTAGCCAGTGATGACTCGCGAGTCTAATGCAAACAATGGCAATCCTATGTCAGCGTTTCTGACAAAACTAGGATTGATATTGATTTGCATTGGACTCGTGCGAGTAATCACTGGGAGACTCGCAGAGTACCGAGTCCTGCGAGTCCCTTACTACTCGCCGAGTAACGAGTCCTAGCGAGTAGATTCGCCCATCCCTAGCAATGGCATAACCAATCCAACCAGAAATACACATTGGTTGACAAATTTTTTCTTAGTCAAACCAGAAACACCCATTTGTCCAAAATGTCTTGATCTAGCAAATCTAGAGGTGCTTATTTGTAGGTAAAGCCATGAGCAGTTAAACCAGAAGTAACCATCTATAGACCAAGCTTTGACCAGGAGAAGTCACCACACACACTAGGAATACTCATCTGACGACAGAGTCTTGCCTAGGCAAGCCACTAATACCAAACTGAAGTCAAAGCCATGGTATGGCCAAACCAACCAGAAATACCCATTGGTTGACACAACCCTTACCATTCAAAGCCTTGACCAGCAGACTCCAGGCAAAGCCATAACACCCCTCTGACAAAAAGGGCTTGACAAGTCAATCAAGAGAGATAATTCTGTCTGCAAAGCTTGACCAAAAAAGTAAGACAAAGTAGACAAAGTCTTTACAAGTCCGCCAAGAAATATCCATCTTTAAGCACGTCCTTGAACGGTCAATCCAGAAGCACCCACCTATAGATCGTGCCCAGTCTCATTAGGGAAACCCATCTGAAGACGGCGACTTGACCAGTCAAACCAGAAATATCCATGTGTTGGCAAATGCTTCAAAAGTCAACCTAGAAACACCCACCTATAGACCTTGAGCAGTCTCATTACGGACACCCATATGAAGACAGTGACTTGACGAGTCCAACCAGGAATATATATCTGTAGATAGATCCTTAACTAGACACACTAGGAAAATTAATCTTAAAGGGGTTTTTGCCATGAATAAATTTATCAACCAAACCAAAAACATCCATATGTTAGATGGGATTCTTTGGTTTGGATGTTCATCCATCTCATGTTTTGGGGCTCTTTATTGGAGGTGATCAGGAAATAGTTTTCTTCATTTATTATTTTGCATCTTTTTTCAGGGCATCATTGTCCTAATGGCTTTCTACCTACCAAGCAACATCCACTATGCCACAATAACAGGAAGACATGATATGCATTTTTTTTTTTGCTATGTGTTTTATAAGAAAATGCAAACGTTACAGGGGAACTCTGTGGAGATAAAAAAAATATTGTACTATCTCTGCCCTCCTACATGGTGAAGCAGAGCTGGGCACTATAGTTCTAGGATCTATAGATTGCTTAAAAAATCAATAAAATCATATCTGCTCCTCAGTTCTCACCCCTCTCTTAAGGAGAGAAATTTAGCCTCATGCTGCAGCAGTGACAGGAGGTATGGTGTGGGCGTGGACCCAGGGGGCTCCAGAATCATCTTACATTCCTGCCCTGTCATACCTCATTATGAACAGGGAGCATGGCAGGGGACGTGGCCGCCAGTTCTATGGTCACATTACATTCTGCCCCTGATATACCAT
This sequence comes from Allobates femoralis, assembly GCA_033576535.1. NCBI lineage: Eukaryota > Metazoa > Chordata > Amphibia > Anura > Aromobatidae > Allobates > Allobates femoralis. The sequence continues at coordinate 21,569,089 of JARQOC010000005.1, forward strand.
CCTATGTAATGTAACAGGGGTGTTCTCCCTGCATACACCAATCATGTCACCAAGCAGATATAAATACATGCTGTGATCTTCTGCTGTACAATGATATGATGGTGCGTAATGTGTGATGTCATGTATAAGGCTAGGAGCAGAGACAAAAAACTGGATTGATTGATTCAATACTGCCATGGTCTCCACTCCCCATATCAACTTGGCAGCTTCCTGTCCTATGAAACTTTAGCACTATACATGACTGAAATTCTCTCTCCCCTCAGGGAGGGGTGAGAGCTGAGGAGCAGATATGATTTTATTGATTTATAAGTGATCTTTAGATCCTAGAACTGTAGTGGCCAGCTCTGCTTCACCATGTAGGAGGGCAGAGACAGTACAAAAAATGTTATTTCCCCGGAGTTCCCCTTTAAAGGGGGTCTTCCACTCCTTTGTTTTTTTAAACTAGGCACAGCATGATTTAAAAATAATAAATCACTATACTCACAAATTAATTCCCCATGAATCCACCATAGCATTGTCCGCTTTCCCCACTCTTCGCTTTGCTTCTTCAATGTGTATTCATCATTGGCATCAGCGGTTGACCACTAATTATAGTCTTTGGTTTTTATCACCCAGGAAAGAGGTCATGGTGTTAGATTCCCAAAATATTAACTGAAATATCCCTTCCCCATACATGCTAATAATGCTATTACTTTGAAGAAGAGACTTCCTCACAGGTTCTCGCACCCAAGAGAATGTAATAAGTCAGCCATGGACCCTTTCTCTCTCCAAGGACCCCATTGCAGCTGAATAGGGTTTTTGGATTCATTGTTTTGGGGACACTCCTCATCCAAATGTCAGGTCTCGCGCTGCTTCATCTTTTTATTCTGGAGAAGCAAAGACCAAGAAATCGTGACTCTGGTCATTAACCAAGTCTTACATAATCACTTAATCATTTTTTGGATGGTTCTCATATAGCTCGGATCTACAATGTTATGAATGTTGAACGAATAAGTATTTTCTAATTCCTTTCAGGGAGATACGCCTTCAACAGATACTTTAAGAAGACTGATTCAAGAAGAATTGGGAAAACAACTTGAAGGTAGGTGAAAAAATAATATTAGATAGATAGATAGATAATACATGATAGATAGATAGATAGATAGATAGATAGATAGATAGATAGATAGATAGATAGATAATACATGATAGATAGATAGATAGATAGATAGATAGATAGATAGATAATACATGATAGATAGATAGATAGATAGATAGATAATACATGATAGATAGATAGATAGATAGATAGATAGATAGATAGATAGATAATACATGATAGATAGATAGATAGATAATACATGATAGATAGATAGATAGATAGATAATACATGATAGATAGAGATAGAGATAGATAGATAGATATAGATAGATAGATAGATAGATGATAATGTATAAGTAATATATTCAATCAATTGAAGAGTTCGGTCACACCACTGCTAGTCTTCATGTAACTCAACCAAGACTTTCCACTTTTTTAGTTCTTTGTACCCTGTCAGTCTGTAAACCAAACACATACATTTATTTCAAACCCCAGACAAGTCCCTAAACCATACCCATAAATGAAATCATTTCAGACCCCAAACCAGTCACGCTGCTTTCACAGAACCATTTTTTTGGAATCCCTGTGATTCCAACAGAAACTGTGTGCACCTGCATCCGTTTTTGGCCCCATTGACTTTCAATGGGTTTCCAAGACCTTTCGGGTGCATCCAGTTCTTTTAGGTTCCCCCTGATCCGGGTGTCAGCATTTTTTTGTATCACTGAGATCAAAAATGCATTTTGGAACGATTTTAGTTTTTGTGACAAAACCTGGAAGCACCTGGATCTGGGGCACTACAGGTTAGGCTGCTTTCACACAGCGTTTTTGTGCTGTCCGAGGGGATCAGACTTTTTGCTGCTCCCCTCGGACAGCATCGGATCCAAACTGATGACTGCAATCGGATGCCAAATAGGCATCCGATCCCGATATTTTGCAGCATCAGTCTGGATCCTCTCTCCTATCCCTGCTCCTCCTGTCACCTTTCTCCCCTCTTCTCTCTCTGCTCCCTCTTTGCCCCCTTTGTCTCCCCTCTTTGCCCCCTCTGTCTCCCCTCTTTGCCCCCTCTGTCTCCCCTCTGTCTCCCCTCTTTCGACCGCTCTTTGCCCCCTCTGTCTCCCCTCTTTGCCCCCTCTTTCGGACCCCTCTTTGCCCCCTCTGTTTCCCCTCTTTGCCCCCTCTTTCGGACCCCTCTTTGCCCCCTCTGTCTCCCCTCTTTGCCCCCTATTTCGCCCCCTCTTTTGCCCCCTTTGTTCCCCTCTTTCCAGGCCTTTAAAAATAAAAAAAATCTTCATTCTCACCTCTCCACGACACCCGCGGTGCTTCCAGCTTCTTCTTCTGATGCTCAGGACCTGGCGTGATGTCACAGTCACATGACCGGTTACCGCGGTAACCGGTCATGTGACTGCACTGTGACGTCAGGCCAGGTCCTAGAAGCACAGAGCGCTGGAGGCATCGCTGGATCGTGGAGAGGTGAGGACAATGATTTTTTTATTTTTAACCCTTTCATTTAACTGGAGATCACTTCTGCAATGTATGAATATACATTGCAGAAGTGATATTAGATGGCACAGAGCGGTGTTAGTGTAGTGAGCATGCTCAGTACACAAAAATCGGGTCCGAGGAGACATCAGCTGTTTCCTCGGATCCGCACTCCATAGGCCCCATGTTATTTGGCGCGGATCAGGTCGGATCCAATTCGGGCACAGCAAAAAATCGGCCAGGATCGGATCCGACAAAAATCGGATGCCAATAAGGCCAAATCCGATGTGATCCGTGCCCATAGGATAACATGGGGCCAAAATCTGATCCGTGGCTGTCAGTTTTACAACGGACAGCCACGGATCACAGAAAATCGCTGTGTGAAAGCACCCTTAAATTATAATGTACTCAGTGGAACCCAGTTCCCTCTGAATCCAAACGTCGGATCCAGGTTTTTGGACTAGGCATGCCCGGAACCAGTTTTAAGTGACATACCCCTAGGGGGCGTGTCATTCTCTACCAGATCTTGCAAAAAAAGTAATCAACTGGAAGCAACAGGATGCTACCGCATGGGTATTAGAAGAATCAGTGAGAATACCGGTGCGGGTGCATACAGTTGCACCATGAAAAACACTTGCGGGAAAATTCAGGGGAATGAAGGCTTTACCCGCATTCCCCCCAGTTTTCAAAAACCGGTACTGTGAAACCAGCCTTACAATTTATTTAAAATCCCACAATAGACCCATAAACTAATTTCAGACCTTAGATCAGACCCTCTAAATCAATGGCCTAGTGTTTCTGCGATGGGGAAGGTGGCACAGGGGCAAAAAAAATTCTTAGAAAAGCAAAATTTCAAAAGTAGAAAAAAAAAGGATCTTGCATTGGCATCAGAATAGTTTAATATCTGAGGCAATCTACATTCCTCAGATTTTTGGCAAGGCGCTCTGGATCTCTGGGCGAGCTCTGGTGTCAACTCTATTGACAGAAACAAGATGTTGATACAATTCGAGATCCTGTGGTAGAGTAGGGATTAGAGATGTGCAAACTCGCAGATTTTCAGGTTCATCGGGCCCGGCTGGATTTTTAAAAAGTACGGACTTGACCCGATCTTGAGACCAGATCCCGGACCCCATATAAGTCTATGAGAACCCAAACTTAAATGTAATATAATGGTGGCTAGGTGGGGCTGCAAAAGGAAGCAAAATGCGGATTAAAGCAAGACAGTTCTACTTACCAAGTTTCCACATTGCTGTTACACTGTTTCCGGGCCCGCTCAATAAAACTTATGAATATTCACTACCTCCCCTGCCCACCCTCTGTGACAACATCTGTGATTGGTTGGATTCAGACTGCACCCCCTACCCTCTGTGCCGGCGTCTTTGATTGGTTTCCCTGACACCAGTATTCTGGGTCCCTAAAGTGGAGTGTAAAAATAAATAAATAATTGAAAAAAATAATGTGGCGTCCTCTGTATTTTGATATCCAGCACAGATACAGCAGACAGCTGCATGCTGCGGCCCCCAGCTGTGTGATTTACCTTGGCTGGGTATCAAAATACAGAGGACGCCACACATTTTTTTAAAAATATTTAAATAAATATTTTTTCTGTGTGATTTTGTCTTTATTTATGAATTGTCACTTCAGTGAGGAAGTAGATGAACCCTAGTGTAATGCCACCTAGTAAAGGTAGCAATCCTAAAAGTCATAATTGACTCTTTAACAAGCCTTTTAATATGACTCAGGATTTGTGCCAGATCAGAAGCCCAAACTTTGTTTATTTCTAGTTATTTATACCATTATTAATGGGAAAGGGGGTTTCATAGACACCTCAATTACTAATCCAGAATTTAGTATGATGTACACTGGAGCTCGCTTTAGATTAGGGTACACCAGTATTAAACGGTGCGTTGCTGCTATTGGGACCAGAGGGTTACCGTGTTGATGTTCCCCTCCTTGGATTAATATATATAACTATTTACTATAGTTTGTGCCCATCGCTACTATACTCCTATTTGGGCTATGGCATTAATTGAGTCTGGATTAATGCCATAGCCCAAATATGAGCATAGTAGCACAGGGCACCAAACTATAGTAGATAATCCAGAACTTGATGATAGCTGTGATTTTCTGTCAAATCGAGCTGTCATTAATCCTTTATATTATCCCGATTGCCACCGCACCAGGGCAATCAGGATAAGCCAGGAAAAACGTATTTATTTAAATAATAAAAAAATTTAAAAAAAGCAAAATAAAGAAGTGGGGTCTCCCGTATTTTGATACCCAGCCCAGATAAAGCACCCAGCTGGGATCTGCAGCCTCCCGCTGTCTACTTTATCTGTGTTGTGCACCAAAATACAGGGGACCCCTTGCTTTTTTTTTCTTTTTTTCTTTCAATATGTCCTGACCATTCACAGCCTTGCCAGTACTTGGCATGTCTGTGATGAGACCAGAAATGCCAACATCAGGTAAAGCTTGCTGATTTTATGTTTTTTCCATTATCTTTCAGCTAAATTATCCTACCTCATGTCTCAGATGCAGCCAGCTCACATTAAATCCTCCCAGGGCAGACCGGGGCCCCCAGGGGTTCCTGGTAAAGATGGAAATGATGGAAGACCGGGTGCACCAGGAGAGTCCGGAATGCCTGGGCAAATGGGACCAGAGGGGCCTTCAGGACCTATGGGTCCGAAAGGTTAAACCTGTCTTTATATATTGATTTTTCTTCTTTATGTGTGTATGATATTTAACCCCTTTCATGATCAATGGCCTATATTTACGTCATTGTCAGCACTCCGGATCTTCAGATTACTCTTTGTGTCTCCTTGTCCTTTTCCAAAATGGTGTCTGCTGCCTCATTCCTGTCCATGCCTTCCTGCCTTAATAAGCTCCAGTCCATCTTTCAGTCCTTCCTTGAGTATTCTGCTTCGATCCCCGGCTCCTTGTGCATATCAAGTTTTGCACCTCCTCCTGCAATTCCAGTTGGTCTCTTTCCACCTTCTGCAGGATCCGAAGTCCTGATAGTCATTAGCCATGTCCCTGCCTATGTTGCATACCCACACGCTGAGTCCGCATACCTCCCTGCACATGATGGTTGATTTATTCAGCCTACAAGTGTCTCTGCATGTGACTGTTAATTGGTTAATTGATGCATGCAATTTCTCAGACTGGCATATACCGTGCGCAGACAGGAAGCACATCATTAATCCCGCTCATCGGCGTGCTCATCACGTTATAGCGGGGTGACGATGGGTTGTCATGACTCCTAGGGGTCTGCTGACGACTCCTGTGTCAGTCATTATGATTCTCCTGTGAATGCCAGACCATAGATTAGAGCTGATTATCAATGGTTCAAGCAAAAGGGCATCCGGGGAGACTGAAGGCTGAGATTTTGTCCTATGATTGTACTTTAATTTCATGAAAAAGGCTAAAAAATGATAATTCTTTTCAAAGTACACATGTAATAGAAAGAAAATGAGCCGAGGTAATGAAGATGCAAATTTTTTTTATATTGAGATATAAATAACAAATTAAAAAATGAATAGTAAGATAGGGAGGCGGCTCATATTGTGGGAGGAGAAAACCCCACCCAACATATATAAGCATAATGGTACAAGATATCAAGAAGGATGAAACTCTGACTAGTAATATAATAAAAGCTGGTATATGCAAGGTAACAGGGACTTATAGACCTGTATACCATATTGTACACCATGGAACAAATAAGAACATAAAGTAATGAAAACAATGCATAAACCCAACCCATAAAGTCTCCTTTCTGCTGATGTGGCACCTACCCGAACACACGTGGCCTTCATCAGTTGTCTGCGGGTGGTGAATCAGCAGCAAGAAGCCCCTTGTTACGCCCCCCTTCCTCCGACAATCATAATGATATTAGGAGTAGTGATGAGTGAGCACTACCATGCATGGGTGCTTGGAACTCAAAACGAGCAGGTTGGGCTCGACTCAAGTGCCGAGTATAGTGGAAGTCAATGGGAAACTGAAGCATTTTCCCAGAGTCTTCCAGAACAAATGTTTGTTTCCCATTGACTTTCAGTACTTGAGTCGAACCCATCCAAGCATTGTGTCCTATAGACCAGGGGTCTCAAACTCCAGGCCTAGAGGGCCACACACACTGCAGGATTTCAGGATTTCCTTAGCATTTTTACAGTTGGTAATTTGAGTACCAACTGTGAAATGCTAAGTAAATCTTGAAAACATGCGCTGTTTGTGGCCTTCGAGGCCTGGAGTTTGAGACCCCTGGTCTATAGACTCACCGGTGGAATTTTTACTGAAGCATCTTCTTTTTTTCGTCTTCTCCATGGCGTCTTTGCCATTGGTACCTTTTTCTTTTCTTATTATTTTAGAGATGTAGCTGGTAATACACAAGTGCTGAACATCCTTACTGTTTGCCAGTTGTATATTTACAGTAATTCTCATTATCTGAATTCCATATCCGTACCCTAGCCTTATGTGTTTTTATTGTGTGCACTTTAGATTTTAGCTAAAGTTTTTAGTGAGGAAACTGTTTTTTTTTTAAACTAATCTCAAGATCTGAATAGAGATGTCACAAACTCATTCCCACTGTAACTTTCATTCCTGTCAAACCCTGCCCCTCTGCTCTTATAGCAGGATTGGTAATGGGTCTACTATTTGGTGGTGGGCTCAGCCACCACCACACTTGTATTCAGTAAAGAGGAAATCTGGGCACCACATAGCTAACGCTCACCTGCGCTTTGCAATACTACGTTGCTCCTGCACCAAGGAGCGAGTGAATCGATCATTCAGTGAAGCAGATCCACGTTGGTGCCCAATCCACAGAGTAAGACTCATCAAAGGAACCACGGAAAAGGAATCAGATGGCAGGTACGAAACAGCTGCTGTCATCATCATCATTGTGCTCCCCCTCACTCTGTCTGTCTGTGGATATGAAAATAAAGTGAAAAGAAAAGCTCGTTCGGTGAATGCCATCTGATTTCTTTACCATGACCCACCACACTCTGCCATTGACTCATCTGGAGTCACGCTCAACAGATGACCTTTCGAAAATTATGTGAATTCTCCATTGCCTTTGAAAAAAACAGAGTCATGTCTGTTTCCGTCCGGCAACAGCTGTTTCCAACAGGCAAATTTTGGGAATTCCGTGGGAATTCCGTGGTTGGGAATTCCGTGTCAACTGTGCTGCTGTAGAGATACAATAAGACCCCAAGGTGCACCTTCTGCCAGTTGGCTGCCCAGTTTATCGCTGAGGCTGGTTAACGGGCCAATACCATGATGAATTTGGTATTCAGTGGAGGGACGCGCCAACTTAAGTAAAGTATTACAGCTCCTTTATGCCTATGTTGGAGTAAGCCTTTATAATCTGAGTTAGCTTCTTCTCCACATTGACTCCTATGTAACCCATTCATGCCCTTCTAGATCTGACCATTGGATTGTCTCTTTACTCTTTGCTCAATGTCCATGCCTGGTTCCATGTTCTTGAACCCAGCAATCTCTTTGCTATGCTTTTGGAATAAGATTTTGCTATTGTCCACACATCTCTCCGTTCACCAGCTAACCACTACACCAGGGGCGTCTGCAGCAAGTGACGAGTCCCCTTTTAAGTTTATGATACAGACTTTAGGTTTTTAGGTCCTAAAATGTCATTTTTAATTTTTTTTGTTTTGTGTATCTCACAGGAGAAAGAGGAACGAAAGGTGAAAAAGGAGAACCTGGAGTTGGTCAGAGAGGTGAATTGGGCCCACCAGGAATTCCAGGTATTTTAATGATCATGTCTGTAGTAATTGCATTGGGTTATTTTGTTGTTATATCTTATATAGATACTCCTAAACATTTTTAATTAATAAGTATACTACATTGGGAGGATGGTGATGCCATGATAGAAGAAGGTTCTGTGGCGCTGGGCTCAGCAGCTGTCTCTCCCCCCTGTGCTCTCTCCTTTGAACTGTCTCCCCCCTGTGTGTTGTTTTCTCCCTCATGCGCATCTGTGGCAGTACTACACAATGTACCAGTACCACCATATTTGACACCCATCACTCTCTGCCCCTCTGAGCACTCTCTCTGCCCCCCATGTGC